>PVIY010030819.1:0-30568 GCA_004026745.1 Myrmecophaga tridactyla | reverse complement strand
AAGCCATGTTTTGATATAAATCCCATTTCTTAAAGGTAGAATAATCCTTATTCAATACTGTATATTTGAAACTGTAATGAGATCATCTCCCTGGATGATGTGATTTAGTTAAGAATGGTTGTTAAACTGGATTAGGGGATGACATGTCTCCACCCATTTGAGTGGATCTTGATTAGTTTCTGAAGTCCTATAAAAGAGGGAATATTTTGGAGAATGAGAGACTCAGAGAGATTCAGAGAGAGCAACACTACAAAGCAGAGAGTCCACCAGCCAGCGACCTTTGGAGATGAGGAAGGAAGACGCCTCCCGGGGAGCTTCATGAAATAGGAAGCCAGGAGAGAAAGCTAGCAGATGACGCCATGTTCACCACATGCCCTTCCAGCTGAGAGAGAAGCCCTGACTGTGTTCGCCATGTGCCTTCTCACTTGAGAGAGAAACCCTGAACTTTATCGGCCTTCTTGAACCAAGGTATCTTTCCCTGGATGCCTTTGATTGGACATTTCTTTAGACTTGTTTTAATTGGGACATTTTCTCGGCCTTAGAACTGTAAACTAGCAACTCATTAAATTCCCCCTTTTAAAAGCCATTCCATTTCTGGTATATTGTATTCCAGCAGCTAGCAAACTAGAACACACCCCAAATCCCACCATCACTCTAACTTCAGAATCCACATGGACTGGCCACCAACTGTAGTTTCCTCTATAATTATTGACCACCACCTGTCCAGTGACATTCTATGTTTTCCATCTAAATTACTTTTTCTTAAGACTGCACTCTAGACATACTAATATTCTGGAATTCTTTACTCTCTGAAGCACTAACTTTAAAACTAACACTGTCTAACACATTGTTGTGGCCTTCCATCACTATTTCACAGTTACTCTCACACAGCCCTCTTATTAAACCTCAGCATGACTTCCAAGCCCTTGATGCCTCTATGTTCTCTTTACTCTTTTTCCCTTTCTTTCCTATTATGTTTTGACTAGACAGAATCTCTTTTCAAACATATCTCAATACAGTCAAATCCCTTGTTTCAATATCCTTAAAATATCATTTAGAAAACCAAACTGTCCATTTTCTGCTCTTGTTAATATCATAGAGGTCATTCCAAATCAACCTTCTCACCGAGTACGATTTGGAAAGCAAGAAAAAATCACAGGACTTGAGGAACCCAGGTTCCAGAAAGAAAGGGCACACATTCAGATGAGATTGATATCTGTGCTGTTTCAAACTACCTCAAATTTAAATTAGATTAAAGTGATATGCACCATTCTAATTACCTGCTGGAAAGCAAAAGCAAATTATGTCTGGAGGGGTAATAGCATCAACAAGAGACTCACATTATCTCAATAGTTTTCATAAACACTGTCTTCATTTTATAAAGCAAGGCATGCCAATGCCAGGATCAAATGACTGAAATCCAAAATGAAAGCAAACAACAGAAACAGACCTCTGAGGGATTCAGTAACTGAATTATCAGTATGGATTATAAAAATTATTATGACAGATATAAGAAAGTATAAGAGAAAAGTTATTTTCATTTAAAATAATCCAATAATCAATTATTTGATTTAAAATATAATAATTATAATTAAGAACTCAATAGATGACCAGAAGAGCAGATTAGGCATAAAAGAAGGATGAAGTACTGATACATACTAAATCTGGATGGACTTCGAAACATTATGCTAAATGAAAGATGCCAGGCTAAATATTGTAGGATTCTACTTAAGCGAAATTTCCAGAAGAAGTATGTCAATACATACAGTGGAGATTGATGGCTTCTAGAGGTTAGGGAGAGAGGAGAATGGGTAGTAACTGCTTAATGGATATGGGTTTATTTGGGGAGTTATGAGAATATTTTAGAATTAGATAGAGATGATGGTTGTACAATATTGCAAATGGACTAAATGCCACAAAATTGTAAAATATACAAAAAAGAGGTCTCTACTAAATATGCACACTGCAAGATGGGAAACACAGAAGAGAGGATGGTAGGCCACAGCAAAGAATAGTAACATATACGAAATAGAGTACTAGGAGAGAAGAGAAAGATCAAGGGAGAAGCAGTATTTGAAGAGCTATGAGTGATGAGGGAATGCATCAAGTCACTGATTCAACAATATAAAAACAATAAGGAAGACAGGCACAAGGATTCCAAACCTAAACACATTATAATAAAGCCAAAGAAAACCAAAGATGAATAAAAACTCTTATAAGAGGCAGAGAAAACCAACACGTGACCAGCTAAGAAGAAAAGTTCATAGGCGCAAGAATAGGACTCGATCATATCTGATTATCAAAAAAAAAAAAGAAAGGAAGAGAGAAGAAAATAAATTGGCCTCTTATGAATAATTTCCAAATTAGAATATAAAGCAAATAAAAATGCCCCCCAAATGAAGGTGAAATGAAGATGCTTACATGTCAATAGGAAAAAAAAAAATACTAAGTGAAGGTTCTCCAGTAATTATCATACAAAAGCAATTACAAAGGAACATCAACAGACAATAACCAATCAAGAATTATGCCAGATTAAAGCACAGAAATGCAGAAAAGAATGGTCATAAAAGGATAAATATGTGGATAAACCTAAGAGTATATTAACTATATAAAACAATAGTAAGAATGTCATACAAGGTTTTAAAATATGTAGAATTAATATACAGAAATAATACTGCAAATGTGAAAGGTGACTAAATGAAACTTTAGTGTTCTAATTTCCTTGCTTTACCTGGGAATCATTAAAATTTAAAAAAAGTTTGATTTTAATTAATCAATACAGCCTAGTATAATATTAATATAACATTAAAAGAATAGTAAAGTGATGAAAAATAATCAATAAAAGATAGAATGGAATGATTAAATAATGATTAAATAAAGAGGTCAAGAAAATAGTAAAAAGGAACACAGAAAACATGAGACAAATAGAAAACAGTTGTTTTGCAAATTTAAGCACAAATAAATCAGTAAATATGTTAAATACAAAAGGTCTAAATCCTCCAATTTGAAAGCAAAGCCTGTCAGATGTATAAAATTTTAATTGTATGCTGTGCTTAAAGGAGAAAAACCTTAAGTACAAGGAAAAGCAAATTTCAAAATAAAATGATAGTAAAATTATATGATGAAGACACTATACAATAAAGAAAATTGTGAGGCTATATAAATTTCAGACAAATTTCTCCAAATTTCTCCATCTCTTTACCTATTGTTTTTATCAAGAGGAGGGAGAATTGGAAATGCATGAGAAACTTTGCTTTGAAACACTTAAAATGGATTTATTGTTACTTTCCTTTTTAAAAAAAAGGAAAAATGTTTTTCCTTTTAAAAAAAAACTTTTTATTGTAGGAACAAATATACATCTCAAGATTTCCCATTTAAACCACATTCAAGTGTACAATTCAATAATATTAATTACATTCATACTATGGTGCTCCCATCATTGATATCCATTATGTCTACATTTTCATCACCTCAAACAGAAACTTTTCACTCATTAAGCTATAACTCTTTCTTTCTGCCCCACCCCCTCACCCCACCCCTGGTAAACTATATCTACCATCTGTCTCTATGAAGTTTGCTTCTTCTAGGTCTTTCATATAATTGAGATCATTATATATATATATTTTTTACTTTTGTGTCTGGCTTATATCACACAACATGTTCTCTTCAGGGTACATCCATGTTGATGCATTCATCAGAACTTCATTCCTTTCTATGGCAGAATATGCCCATCATATCTATATACCACATTTTGTTTATCCATTCATCTTTCGATGGATACTTGGTTTGCTTCTACTTTTTGGCTATAGTGAATAATGCTGTTATGCACATTGCTGTACAAATATCTGTTTGAGTCCCTGCTTTCAATTCTTTGGGGTATATACCTAGAGGTGGGATGTCCAGATCATACAGTAATTCTATCTTCAATATTCTGAGAAACCTCCAAATTGACTTCCATAATGGCTGCATCATTCTACAGTGCCATGAGCAATGTATGATATTTTCTATTTCTTTTCATCTTCACCAGCACTTCTTATTTTGTTTTTGCTTTATAATAATAGCATTTTAGTGCATGTGAAGTGGTATCTCATTGTGATTTTTATTTGAATTTTCTTGATGTTGTGCATATTTTCATGTGCTTATTTCCCATTTGACTATCTTCTTTAGATAAATATCTATTCAAGACCTTGTTCATTTTTAAATTGGGATATTTGTCATTACATTTTCTAGATATTCAACTCTTTTCAGATAAATATGTTTCAGAATTATTTTCACCCATTCTGTAGGTTATCTTTTCATTATCTTGACAGTGTCCTTTGAAGAACGAAAGTTTCTAATTTTGATAAAAAATTTGATAAAATTTTATCTATTTTTTCTTTTGTTGCTCATGCATTTTGTGTAATATCTACGAAATCACTACCAAGCCCAAAGTTGGGAAGATTCCCCTGTTTTCTTCTAGAGGTTTTATGATTTTAGCTCTTATATTTAGGTCCTTGATTCATTTACAGTTAATTTTTGTATATGGTATGAGATAGGGTCTAACTTGCAAGTGAATATGTAGTTTTCCCAGCAGCATTTGTTGAAAGAATATTCTCTCTCCAATTAATGTACTTGTCACCCTTGCCAAAAATCAATTGATCATAAATGTGTGGATTTACTTCTGAATTCTCAAATCTATTCCATTGCTCTATCTTTCTATAATTATTCTTGTATCAATTTTTTTATTACTTTAACTTTGTAGTAAATTTTGAAATTGGAAGTGGGAGACCTCCAACTTTGTTCTTCTTTGCAGCATTGATTTGTTTCTTTGGGATCTCTTGCAATTCTATATGAATTTGAGGATTGGCTTTCCAGTTTTGCAAAAAAGGATTAGTGGATTCAGATAGATATTGCATTGAATCTACCATAATGGGTAATATTGACATTGTATTATATTAAGTCTTCTCCTGCAAGAACACAGGATGTTCTTGCCATTTATTTAGGTCTTCTTTTAATTCTTTCAGCAATGTTTTGTAATTTTCAGTACATAAGTCTTTTACTTCTGTGGATAAATTTATTCTTTAGCATGTTATTCTATTAGGAGCTATTGCGAATGGGTTTTTTTTTAAATTTCCATTTTAGAATACTCTTTGCTGATGTATATTAAAGCAACTTATTTTTGCTTGTTCATCTTGTATCCTGCAATTTTGCTGAATTAATGTTTCTTTTGAATACTTTGCGGTTTGCTATATAAATGATCATGTCATCTGTAAATAGAGATAATTTTACTTCCTCCTTTCCAATTAGGATGCATTTTTGTTTGTTTGTTTGTTTGTTTGTGCCTAATTACTCTGGTAAGGATTTCCAGTACAATTTTGAATAGCAACAGTGAGAGCAGGCATCCTTGTCTTGTTTCTGACCTAAAGGAAAAGGTTTTCAGTCTTTTACCATGGAGTATAAAGTTAGCTGTGTGTTTCTCATATATGTCCACTATCATGTTAATTTCTGAGTGTTTTTATCATGAAAGGGGGATTAATTTTGTTAAATGCATTTTCTGCATCAATTGAGATGATCATGTGATTTTTTCCCCTTCATTATGTTAATGTGGTATATGTCATGGTCAGGTTCATGGGTCAACTTGGCCAAGTGGTGGTACCTGTTTATCTGGTTGGGCAAGTGCTCGCCTGTCGGTTGCAATGAGGACAGTTCACAGAATTAAATCACGACCACATCAGCTGCGTCCACAGCTGATTCCATTTGTAATCGGCCCAGGGGAGTGTCTTCTGCAATGAGTGGTGCTTAATTTAATCACTGGAAACCTTTTAAGGAGGATTCAGAAGAGACAGGCTCTCTTCCTGCTTTGGCTGGCGAGCCTCTCCTGTGGAGTTCATCCAGACCCTCCATCGGAATTGTCAGCTTCACAGCCTGCCCTGCAGATTTTGGACTCTGCGTTCCCATGGTCACGTGAGACACTTTTATAAAATTTTTATTTGCGAGTGTTCCCTGTTGATTATGTTTCTCTAGAGAACCATAACTAATACAGTATATTACATTGATTGGTTTTACTTATGCTGAACCACCCTTGCATTCCTGGATCCATCTGTTTCCTTTTAATTTATTGGTGACTTTATATTTAAGTTGGGTTTCTTTTGGACAGCATAGAGTTGGGTCTTCTCTTTTTATTCCCTCCATCAGTTTCTGCCTTTTAATTGGTGCAGTTAGATAATTCTTTTTAAAATAGATTAATGATATAGTTGGAATGATATTTACCATATTTGTAACTCATAACATTTCTGTAATTCATTTCACTTAATCATAAACTATAATAATCCAATATATGGCTGCTAATATGATTTTGAAAAATTATCTAGTAGATAAAATAAATTCAATAAAATAAAAGCTTTTCTTTTACTGTCATTTATTCCTCTTGTAATGCTCTCCTTTTCATATGTAGATCCCAGTTTCTGACCTATATCACTTTCTTCTCTCTAAAGGATTTCTTTTATCATTTCTTGCAAGAGCAGTCTACTGGAAACAATTTCCCTCAGGTTTTGTTTCACTAAGAAAGTCTTTTTTACTGAGTTAAAATTGGCATAAAATAAAATTACCCATTTTATATTTTGCAATTTTGCAGCATTTAGTCCATTTACAATGTTGCACCATCACCATCTCTATCTAGTTTTAAAATATTTTCATAACTCCCAAAAGAAACCTCACAGCCATTAAGCAGTTACTACCCATTCTCCTCTTTCCCCAGTTTCTGAAAATCATCAATCTCCACTGTATATATGGATATATTTATTCAAAAATTTCATTTAAATAGAATCCTACAATATGTAGTCTGGCTTCTTTCACTTAGCATAATGTTTCAAAGTCCATCCACATTGCAGCACTTAGCAGTACTTCATTTCTTTTTATCCATTCCATTGTATGGATATAACACAATTTGTTTATCTGTATATCCTTTGAAGGATATTAGTGTTGCCTCATCCTTTTAGCCATTGTGAATAATGTATTTTTTGAGTACCAGTTTTCAATTATTTTGTATATATATACAACTAGGAGTGGAATAGCTGGGTCAGATGGTAATTCATTCTTTAACTGTTTAAGGAACTACCAAATGTTTTCCACAGCAGTAGAACCACTTTATATTCAAACCAGCTAATATATGAGGAATCCAATTTCTCTCAATCTTCCCCCAAACTTCTTATTTTCTATGTTTTTTTGTCCATAAAGGCATTTTATTTGCATGTATGTATTGTATCCCTAGAAAAAGAATACCAGGGTTTTTCCCTCCTGTGTGTTTTCATCTTGCCTCCTCATGGTCCATGATGCCAGTTGAGGTCATCAGTACAATAGAACCAAATTGATGGGATGGGAGCAGACTATTCCGCCATTTTTTCTGGATCTTTGAGTTGCACGTCAAATCTGGGACTAATCACTGCACTCTTGTTTAACTACCTGTGAGGTTCACAACAATTTTCCCAGCTCTGTGATCAGTGATAATTTCAAATTCACCAATTTAGCCATACTTCATCATCAGAGAAAGTGGACAAGGACTTTGGAGCACAGCCTGATAAGAACCTGGCATTTGTCTCTCTTCTCAGCATTGCTGATGCTCTTAAGGTGGCCAGGATCTTCATGTGCACCATTATACTGGCAAGGAAAAATGGTGAAAAGAGCATTATTTTCTGTGTTTTGTAATAACCATCCTAGTGGGTGTGACAAGATATCTCATTGCAGTTCTGATTTGTATTTCACTAATGACTAATGATGTTTTGTGTGTCATTAATTTTAGAGAGTTCTCAACCATTATTGATTCAAATATTTCTTCCATTCTTTTATTTCTTTCTGTTATTCCCATTACGTCATGTTGTACTTCCCACGGTTGTAATCATCCAGCAGTTCTTGTATATTCTGTTCAGTTTTTTATTCTTCCTTCTCTTTGGTTTTCAATTTGAGGAGTTTCTATTGACAGATCTTCAAAATCACTGGTTCTTTCCTTAGCCATGTCTGTTCTACCAATAAGCCCATCCTAAGCATTCTTCATTTTTCTCTATTATGGTGTTTTTTATTTCTAGTATTTTCTTTTGTATTTTTTCTTCAAGTTCCCATTTCTCTTCTTAAATTAAACATCTTTTCTTGCATGTTGTCTGCTTTTTGCATTATAGTCCCTAGTATATTAATCATAGGTATTTTTAAATACCCAGTCTGATAATTCCAAACTCTCTGTCATATATAAGTCTAGTTCTGATGGCTGCCTTGTATCTTCAGACTATGATCTTTCTTGCCATTTAACATGGCTTGTAGTTTTTTGTGGAAAGCTAAGCACAATGTACTGGGTAATAACTATTAAAGTAAATATACATTTAGTGTGAGAGATTTTTATGTTAATAAGGCTAGGAGTTAAGCTGTGTTTCTTGTTCTCTGTAGCTTTAGATGCCAGGGTCTTTGATTTTCTCTAGTGTCCTTGTCTTTGCCTCCACTATTGTCTTTGATTTTCCCTAGAAATTTCTTAAATAGAGCATCTTGCAGTTCTCTCATTTGTAATCATTGGTATTTTATTGAAGCCCTGTTGATGCAGTGGTAAAGTATTGTGGGGGAGAAGTGGTCTCTATTATAATTAAATTTCAATTTTTCTAGTGGTCTATGATCTTATGATTAAACTTCAGTTTTCCAGTCCCTGAGCTGTGATTTTTGGAAGAATTTCTTAGCCTTTTTTTCTTCCTTTACGTGAGTCAGGAAGGCCAGAGGGAGCTGAGTTGTCTAATTACCCTAATTTTCTCTGGGAGTATTTCACAACAATTACTTTTCCCCTCCCTGTGCTGGAAGGACCTAGGATTTTTCTCAGCTCTATATCATAAGAACCTGGTGTGGCACCTGGAGGTAAAACTCACCAAAGTATGGGGATCTCCCCTTAGACTAGATCCCTAAGAGTTATTAACTCTAAAGCTAGACCATGCTTAGTCTCCAAAAATTAGTGAATTATAGTTAAAATGCTTCTACCAGTTTCTGTGTCCAGTGGTTTTTGCTCACAGTAAGCTATGATTCTCTATATTCACCTTCTCTCCAGTTTTCAGAGCAGTGATTTGCCCTGTGACCTCAATTATTTGATGGATCTAAGAAGAGTTGTTGGTTTTTAGTTTTTCAGCTTTTTTCTTCTTTTGAGGATGGCAGTGATAACTTCTGGGCTCTTTACATGTCAGGGCAATAATGGGAAGTCCCCTTCATAGCTTTTTCTTGAAGAAATTTGAAACAGTAGCTTTAGTTTGGGCAGCACTGCCCTTTATCAGATCTTTGTGAGTAGGCTTTGCCTTTTTGCCTGAGAGGAAGTTTAAAAGAAGGAGTATGATAGAAAACTAAGTACCTAATATTGGTCTTTCCTCAGTTTCCTGCTCTTACTTTTTCCTTTCAGAAGTAAGCCTGAGTTTGGCACTTTTCCAACACTGCAAATTAGTCCACTTTGGATATCAGAAAAAGAAAGCATCTCTCTTAACCAAGTCTTATTTTATACTCTCTGTTTGAGACCAGTCATATTTAACTTAAGGACCTCTCTCACTTCTGGTGGCCACAAGAAAGAAACAACACAGGAAAACGCCCTGAAATTTTTCCCACTTCCTCTAAAAATACATTATCATTTGGCATGTACTCTGCATCTCTGAATATAATTAGATAAAATGTTACTCTACGTTTTGTTCCATATAAAAGGCTAACAAATTTCCCAGCCTGAGATGAATGGGTTCTTACTTGCCCTAACTGACTTCCTTCACTCAACTACATTCCAAATTTGAGAGACAGTTTCCTGTACTATTCAAGTTTCAGTAATCAAGGTTATTTATCCAGTAAGAAATTCTGGGCCAAAAATAACAACAAATGCTACTAACAGTGGTTTACATAATAAAGACTTTCAATTACTCATACAAAGCACAGAGCTTTTCCTTTCAGAATCCCCTGGAAGTCTTCCCTTGACTTTTCATTGTCCAGAACTTTGTCACAAACCTATCTATAAAGCAATCAACAACAAAGGAGTATGAAATTACCATGCTTTATTGTGATCAATTATGATTGCACTGTCTGGTTCTGAAGGCATTTCCCTCCTTGCTTGGACATATTCGTGACTGAACTCAATTTACATTCTATTAAATTATGTAGGAGGAATGATTATTAAGTAACCAACTCTGTCAATTGAGCACAGATTTCCTTCCCATTATATTACAGTCTCCTGAGTTTTCTAACATTTCTCTAACTTCTCATACTCAGCTATCTTAAGACTTTCTTCTGCCTAACTCTTAAAAACCAATGTTTTTCAGAGCTCTGATAATGTTCTCTCTTCTTGCTCATACTCCACATTTTTCTGTGGTATACTTCCAGTTCCATGGTTTCAGTTACCCACTAAATGCTTCATATATCTCACCAAATATCTTCTGATATTTGGGGTTGTATTCCCAACTGGTTACTGAATATCTTTAAACTTAAATAATGGGCACCTCAAATTAACTATGTTCAAAACTTGCAATTAATTTCCTACAAACCTGTTTCTTCTGCTGTCATTTCTAAACATGCTAATTAAATACAAATGAATTAAACTTCCCAAACAAAAAAACTTAGATGTTCTTCTAGTCTGCTAGCTGCTGGAATGCAGTATACCAGAAACAGAATGGCTTTTGAAAGGGGAATTTATTAAGTTGCAAGTTTACAGTTCTAAGGCCATGAAAATGTCCCAATTAAAGTGTGTCTATAAAAATGTCCAAATTAAGGCACCAACAAGAGGTTACCTTCCCTCAAGAAAGGCTGATGAAGTTCAGGGTTTCTTTCTCAACTGGACAAGGCAAGTGGTGAACATGGCAGCATCTGATATCTTTCTCTCCAGCCTTCTTGTTTCATGAAGCTCCCCCAAGGGCATTTTCCTTCTTCACCTCCAAAGGTCTATGGCTGCCTGGGCTCTTGGCTTCGTGGCACTCTCATCATTCTAAAAAGGGACTCTCTCCAAAACGTTTCCTCTTTTAAAGGATTTCAGTAAACTAATCAAGACCCACGTGGAATGGGTGAAGTCACATCTCCCTCTATTCAAAAGTTAATACCCACAACCGGGTGAGTCACATCTCTGTGGAGATAATCTAATTAAAGGTTTCCAACATACATTATTGAATAAGCATTAAAAGTAACATTGCTCCCACAGGTTGGATCAGGATTAAAACATGGCTTTTCTAGGGTACATAATCTTTTCAAACCAGCACAGATGTCTTCTCACATTCCTCTATTTCTTCAACCTCTACATCCACATAATCACCCAAGTCAGTGTAAATCTGGAATTCAAAACAAGGGAGAAGACCAGCTCAACCAAGAAGTATCTATGGAGTAAGAAATAGTTCTAAGCATAAGTTTAAGAAATGTTCATATGCAAAATATAGCCATATGGGGGAACTACAAAAGAATATACAGAAGATGTAGAAAAACAAATATGAAAAGAATAATAAAAATATGACTTAGTGAGAGATAAGTGAAGTAGGAGTTTCAAGAAGGTAGAAATAATTAACAATTCAAAATCAAGCCAAAAAGTTAATTAACATAAGTAAAGAAAATGTACATTGGATCTAGCAGTAGAAATTGAGGCAGAAATCTGATTTTGACTAATTGAAAAGTGAATGCAGAAAAGGGATTTGGAGAATATTATGTTTTGAATAGTTGTTCCTGTCAACTCCTTGGCTGGAGGGTCTGAATGACTCAAATATACTTCATGGTAGTACTTGCAGGAAACTTTAGATCCACTTGTGGAAGGTTTTCTACAAAACAGTTAAGTCGTGGAGTTCATTGTTTGTAGAAAGTCATATCTCTTTTAAAACCTGGGGCCAAGGTTCCAAGCTATCCCAGAGGCCCAAAGCTCCAATATGCAAGGGCTTCTTGGCAGTGTATCCTGCTATGTGCGATCCTTAAAGAAGCCATCCATCATGAAAATGTAAGTAATCCAAAAAGTAATAAATTCTAATGAACTAAATTGCTCTTAGTCAGGACACTCAGGAGGTAAATGTTTTTCCCTTATATTACTAAAGCAAAAAATTGTTTGATGGTACATGTAACATAAGCAGGAGGAAATAAAATCAAATATATCTGTTGTCACAATAAATGAGAATAGACACACACATTCCCATCAAATATTAAAGATTAAGTTAAAATATATTCAGGCAAATACTTAGCACAAAAATTTACATTAGAAAGTAACCAAGAAATGTTGAAATATGAAAGGATGGGAAACCACACAGTCTCGCCCTGCCTGACCCAAGAACCACACACCAGCAGCCAGCACCTTGACCCACACCTCCCCCACCCTGCTGCCTACAGGCAGTCACCTGCACATCTGGCTTCAGGTGCTCACCCTCATACCTGGGCCACACCAGCACCCATCCCAGCTCAACACCACCCAGCCCCTCCCCCTGAGCTCTACTCAGGTGCACATCAGGATCTGGCCCCCCAGACACATGCATGCACATGCACCCACTCACACCTTAACCCCTCGGCTCTGGGCAAGCGCTGATTTACGCATCCATACCACACTCACCCCCAGCCCACAAAGGCACAATCCCAACCTGCTGCCCATGAGCTCAGTGCACATGCACACCAGGGCTCTGTCCCCAAGAGCAGGACACACCAGGGCCCTATCCCCCAGATCCATGCATTGACACAGCCATATCTTCTTTGCTAGGCATCCATGTATCTGTGCATGGCTTCCTTGACCCCTGCATCCCATCCCACCCTGCCCTGCACACGTGCACACCCTTGCCCCACCCCACTGCACAAGTGCCCTTCTCCCATACCTGGAAAGTACTCTTGGACAC
Source organism: Myrmecophaga tridactyla (assembly GCA_004026745.1). Lineage (NCBI taxonomy): Eukaryota > Metazoa > Chordata > Mammalia > Pilosa > Myrmecophagidae > Myrmecophaga > Myrmecophaga tridactyla. The sequence continues at coordinate 17,756 of PVIY010030819.1, read as the reverse complement.
ATCTCTGCCACATAGCATCCACCCTGTACATGTACTACATGACCCCACCCCTGCACATGTAAACCCACGCCAGGGCCCTGCCCACCTGTCATTGCCCACCCCTGACAAAGGTCCCACAACCTCTGTGACCTGTGCCCCACCCCTACTCACAAACACATCTGCATCCAAGTCCCCTTGAACCGCTCATCCTGCACAAGGACACACCACACCCCAACGACCCTGTGCCTCGAATTCTGTGCCATGTACCCCATACCCTGAAACTCACAACGCAAACACTCCACATACCCACCCATATCCTGCCCACATACCAGCCCCAGCACATCTGGTCAGCCCCCCCATCTACCTCCTGCCATGCCCTACCTCTGTACCAAACCCTGTTCCTGTGCTCCAAAGCCTACCTGAGCTGCATCTTGCCCCACAGCCCCCACACCACAAGTCCACAACCCTGTGACCCGCACCCCATGCTCCCAGGTGCCAGCGTGGAATCCCCACCTGTGCATATACCTGTACCACAGCCTATCACCACACTGTTGTGCCCTTCCCCACACCCCGCATTCTGCTCCATACCCATCCCACAAATACAAAGCTTTAGAGTGCTAAAGGAAATCAACATTCAAAGTAACCCTATCAAGATATTTACATTCTTCAACGACAACAGAAGATCACTAAACATATGAAGATGCAAACAGATACGGCCCAGTCTAATGACCAAATTAAAACACTTGTGGAGACACAGACTTTGGAACAGCTAATCAAAGATGTTCATATAATTTTAATAAATAAAGTCAGTGGGATAGCTAATGACATAAGGGAGATCAAGAAGACACTACAAAAGCGTAAAGAGGAATTTGAAAGAATAAATAGAAACTTGGCAGATATCACAAAGATTATAGATGCTGTACACCAAATCAAAAATATACCACAGACATGCAACAGCAGATTTGAAGAGGCAGAAGAAAGAATAAGTATACTAGAGGACAGAATAACTGATTTTGAACACAAAAGAGCAAATGACAAAAAAGATGGACAAATTCGAATTGGATCTCAAGGAAATAATGGACAAAGCAAAGTGCATAAATATAAGAAGCATCAGTATCCCAGAAAGATAAAGGAAGAGTAAAGGGCTAGGAAGATTAGTGCAGGAATATAATGGGGGGAACTTCCCAACCCTTATAAAAGACATAAATATGCAAATCAAAGAAGCCCAACAATTTCCAAATAGAATAAATCCAAAGAAGCCTACCCAAGACACATACTAATCAGTCTGTCAAATGTTGAAGAGAAACAGAAAATCCTGAAAGTGGCAAGAGAAAAACAATGTACTACATACACTGGAAACCAAATAAGATGGAATTCAGACTATTCAATTGGCACTATGAAGGTGAGAAGGCAGTGGTATGATATATTTAAGATCCAGAAAGAGAAAGACTTCCAGCCAAGAATAATTGTCCTTCAAAACTGAGGGAGAGACTAAAATTTTCACAGACAAACAAAGGCTGAGAGAATATGTCAACAAGACACCAGCTCTAAAGAAATACTAAAGGCAGTTTTGCCAGGTGAAAAAAAAAGGCAAGAGATGGAGGTCTGGAGGAGGGCACAGAATTGAAAATTACCAGTGTTCTAGTTTGCTAGCTGCTGGAATGTGATACACCAGAAATGGAGTGCCTTTTAAAAAGAGAAAATTTATTAAGTTGTAAGCTTACAGTTCTAAGGCCATGAAAATGCCCAAATTAAGGCAGCAACAAGAAGTTACCTTTACTCAAGAAAGGCCGATGAAGTTCAAGTTTCCCTTCTCAACCAGAAAGACACATGGGGAGCACTGCAACATCTGCTAGCTTTCTCTCCAGTCTCCTTGTTTCATGAATCTCCCCCAGGGGAATTTTCCCTCATCTGCAAATGTCTCTGACTGCATGGGCTCTGTGGTTCCCATGGCTCTCTTCTAGTGGCTCTGCTACTCTTCCCAAGAACATGTTTCCTCCTTTAAAGGATTCCAGTAAACTAATTAAGACCAACTTGGAATAGGTGGAGTCACAACACCATAGAAGCCATCTAATCAAAATTAGATTATATGGTTAACTGGGTGGGTCACATCTCCATAGGCGGATCACATCTCCATGGGAACAATAAAAAATCTCCCAGCCAGCAATACTGAATGAGGATTAAAGGACATGGCTTTTCTAGGGTCCACCACAGATTCAAACCAGCACATTCCACCCTCTGGACCCCAAAAAGACATGTTCTTTCCAAATACAAAATACATTCATTCCATAACAATAGCAGAAAGACTTAAAGCATTTCAGTAAAAATACAAATGCAATACAAAGTCAGAAACAGTCCAAAATCTCATCAAAGTCAGCTACAGGTATGATTTGTCCTAAGGTAAAATTCTCCTCTGGTTCTGGACCTGTACAACTCAGAAGTTATTTGCTGCTAACATACAAAGCAGGAACAGTCATAGGATAAATACCCCCATTTCCATATGGAGAAACATATGGAAGGAACACAGGCACAACAGACCCAAACAGTTTCAAAAACTTGCAGGGTAAACTTGATTAGATTTCAAAATCTAAGAGTCATTTATCTTCAGGCCTTTAGAAAGTGGCTGTCCCACCCGTCCAAGGGCCTATGCAGTGGTCCACCTCTCTTTTCTACAAGAAAAGAAACCTACAAGCCAATCTCCCTAATGAACATAGATGAAAAATTCTCAACTAAATATTAGCAAATTGTATCCAATAGCACATCAAAAGAATTATTCACCACCACCAAGTGGGGTTTATACCAAGAATGCAAGGATGGTTCAATGCAAGAAAATCAGTTAATGTAATACAGCATATTAACAAATCAAAAGGGAAAAATCATATGACTATCTCGATTGATGCTTAAGAAGCATTCAAAAAAATTCAACATCTTTTTCTAATAGAAACCCTTTAAAATGTAGGAATCAAAGGTAACTTCCTCAACATGATAAAAGGCATATATGAAAAACCCAGAACCAGCATAATATTCAATGGTGATAGGCTGAAAGCTTTCCCCCAAAGATCAGGAACAAGACAAGGATGCCCTCTGTCACCATTACTATTCAACATTGTACTAGAAGTTCTAGTGAGAGCAATCAGACAGGAAAAAGAAATAAAAGGCAACCAAATTGGAAGTGAAGAATTAAAACTCATTATTTGCAGATGACATAATACTATACTTGGAAAATCCTGAGAAATCTACAACAAAGTTACTTGTACTGATAAACACATTCAGCAAGGTGGCAGGTTATAAAATTAATGCACAAAAATCAGTAATATTTATATACACAAAAATGACCTAATGAAGGAGTCAATTAAGGAAAACAATCCATTCAAGAAATCAACCAAATGAATCAAGTATCTAGGAATAAACTTACCTAGGGATGTAAAAGACTTATACAAAGAGAACTGTATAATATTGTTAAAAGAAATCAAAAAAGACAAATAGGTGGAAAGACATTCCATGCTCATGGATAGGAAGGTTAAATATAGTTGAGATGTCAATTCTACCCAAATTGATCTACAGATTCAATGCAGTACCAATCAAAATTGCAACAACCTACTTTGATGACTTGGAAAAGCTAGTTACCAAATTCGCCTGGAAGGAAAAGAGACGCCAAATAATTTAAAGCATCTCCCCAATTTTAAAACATATTATAAAGTCACAGTGGTCAAAACAGCATGGTACTGGCACAAAGATAGAAGTATTGACCAATGGAATCAAATTGAAAGTGCAGAAATAGACCACCAAATATATGGTAAAATGTTCTTCAACAAGGCCCCCAAATCCACAGAACTGGGACAAAATAATCATTTCAATAAAGGGGCATGGGAGAACTGGCTCTCAGTAGCCAGAGGAGTGAAAAAGGACCCTTACCTTACACTCAATATAAAAATTATCTCAAAGTGGATCAAACACCTAAATATAAGAGCCAATACCATAAAGCTCCTAGAAGAAAATGTAGGGAAACATCTTCATACCTAGTAATAGGAGGTAGCTTCCAAAACTTGACATTCAAAGCACAAGCAACAAAAGAAAAAATAGATAAGTGGGAACTCCCCAAAATCAAATGCTTTTGTGCCTCAAAAGACCTTGTGAAAAATGTCAAGAGACAGCCAACTTAATGGGAGAAAATATTTGGAAATCACACATTGGGTAAAGGTTTGATAATCGAACACAGTGCTGCTACAAAAAGGAATGAAGTTGTGAGGCATGCAATGATGTGAATGAACCTGTGGGACATTTGTTAAGGCAAAATAAGCCAGAACCAAAAGAGCAAATATTGGATGATCTCATTTAGAAAATATGTAAAAGAAAACTGGGGCCTAGACTGTGAGCTCTTATAGCAGTCACATTTAATATGGAGTGGTACTTGTTATTTCTGGATTTTGAGGAGCTTTTTATATATTTATAACCTGGTATTTAGAGATTAAAATGAAGCCAATTGTGTGGGGATTAAAGTAATTCAGAACACAGGGGTAAGGAAGACATTGTCTGTGTTCTCATTTGCTAGCTGCCAAAATGCAATATACCAGAAACAGAATGGCTTTTAAAAAGGGGAATTTAATAAGTTTCTAGTTTACAGTTCTAAGGCCAAGAAAATGTCCCAATTAAAACAAGTCTATAGAAATGTCCAATCAAAGGCATCCAGGGAAAGATACCTTGGTTCAAGAAGGCCGATGAAGTTCAGGGTCTCTCTCTCAAGTGAGAAGGCACATGGTGAACATAGTCAGGGTTTCTCTGTCAGCTGGAAGGGCACATGGAGAGCACAGTGTCACCTGTTAGCTTTCTCTCCTGGCTTCGTTTCATGAAGCTCCCCAGGAGGCATTTTCCTTCTTCATCTCCAAAGGTCACTGACGGGCGGACTCTCTGCTTCATGGTGCTGCAGCATTCTCTGCTCTCTCTGAATCTTCAGCTTTCTCCAAAATGTTTCCTCTTTTATGGGATTTCAGTAAAATAATCAAGACCCACATAAACGGGTGGAGACATGTCTCCACCTAATTCATTTTAACAACCACTCTTGATGGAGTCACATTTCCAGGGAGATGATCTCATTACAGATTCAAACATACAGTACTGAATAGGGATTAGAAGAAATGGCTGGATTTATAAAATGGGATTAGGATTAAAACATGGCTTTTCTAGGGCACATACATCCTTTCAAATCGGCACAGCCTGTATTTTAGAACTTCACCTACTCTTTGAGACCAAAGGGAGAAAGTTTTATTATGTTCAGAACCTAACTTTTCTGTAGCACATAATCTGACTCAACTGATCTGGATAGATCATTTAAATAATACAAACACAGGGAGCCCAGAATAAGAATGAGTGCCTTCCATCCTGTATAGCTTAATGCAATGCCTGTATACATTCCAAAGTATATTAAGCAGATAATCAAAAAGTATTGGCAAAGTTCCTTGAGGGATGGGAGAAAAATTAAGGAACTATTAAACTTTACCACTGGGGAAACCCCGGATACTGTGCCAAACATCAGGGATACCCAAATCAATAAGCCAAGCCCTTGATCTTGAGGCTTGCTCTTGTGAAACTTATGTATGTAGAAAAGCTTAGCCTACCTATAGATACACCTAAGAGTCACTGCCGGAGGACCTCTTTTGTTGCTCAGATGTGGCCTTTCTCTCTCCAGCCCCAACACTGCAAGTGAAACCATTGCCCTCCCCCCTAAATGGGACATGACATCCACGGATGAAAGTCTCCCTGCTGGTGTGGGAGATGACTCCCAGGGATGAGCCTGGCCCTGGCCTTGTGGGATCAACAATGCCATCCTGGCAAAAAGGGGGATAAGAAGTACAACAAATAAAGTATCAGTGGCTGAGAGAATTCAAATAGATTAGAGAGGCTACACTGGTGGTTACCCTTACACATGCTTAAATTAAACATTGCTACCTATCATAACTTGCAGCAATAGAAACAAACACAGATTTCTATAATAACACAATTAATAATCTAAAGAACATAAAGCCATCACAATTTTTACACACTAAACAAAAATGTAACCAAATACATAAAGGTAAAACTAGACAATTCCAAAATAACAGAATCATCATAGTAGAATACTTTAATACACTTCTTGGGGTTAAACAATGCAATACACACTTTCTATGAGATAAGGAGAAAGAGAAAGAGTGAGACAAAGAGAGACACACCCATGCAGAGAAACAGAGACTGAGAGATTATACCTTCTATAAGAGAATATGTACTAATCTATTTCTTTTGTATAAAATTTACAAATATAAATTTTGAACATAGCTAAAAAGAAAAAATTAAATAAATTCCCAAATGATAGATTTCAACAGGCCATATTCTCAGATCATAAAAAAATCAAATGTCAAAGCAAAAGCAAAAAATATTAATACATGACACAATCCCCTGAAAATAATCCTTCTCTAATTGAAAAGAATGAACAGTCATCGAAATAATTTTTGGATTAAAGAGTAAATAAATAAATTAGGAACAAAATTATATAATAAAAAATGCATTGTGTTAAAGTGGAGTTCCGCTTGGATTTTCTAAGGCTACATATTTCAACTGTGCAACTATAGAGTCTGTATATGGTTAATCCTGTCCTTTCTGAGTGATTGCTAGTTTCATTTGATTGAATAGTGTGGTAGTTAGGTTCATGTGTCAATTTGGCCAGGTGAAGGTGCCTAGTTCTGTTGCTGTGGACATGAGCCAATGGCATGTGAAGCTCATCTGTCACTGATTATATCTGTGGTTGGCAAGGGGGAGTATCTGCTGCAATGAATGATGTTTGATTTAAATGGTTGGATGCTTAAATGAGGGAGCACAACGCAGCACAGCCTAAGCAGCTCAGCATACCTCATCTCAGCACTCACAGCTCAGCCCACGCCTTTGGAGATGCAGAAAGGAAGCACCCTGGGCAAAGCTCTTGGAACCCAGAAGCCTGGAGAGAAGGCCAGCAGAGATCACCCTTTGCCTTCCTGTGTAAGAGAGAACCTCAGATGAAAGTTGGCTGCCTTTCCTCTGAAGAACTGCATGTTTTTAACTAAATAAATCCCCTTTTATTAAAAGTGAATCCATCTCTGGTGTGTTGCATTCTGGCAGCTTTGGCAAACTAGAATAAATAGTCTTTGCTTATATAAGAAACATATTAATACAATATTTTCACATGGCATAGGAAATTTCCACTTAATCTAGTTCTCATAGCCTTATTTGTCTGTGGCAGGCATTACATAAAACACTTACAGCTAACAAGTCATTACCTAAAGAGAGATAATCACACTTTTAGAAATATCCAAAGAAGTTTAACTAAAAAGCAGAAATTATTAGATAAATTTCTTATGTCTTATAATGAGGAAAGTCATACTTTTTTGCCAAATGCTAATTATTAATTACCAAGAAACCAATAATTTTTTAACTGTATATGTCAGAGACTTAAATAGTAGTAAAACTGTCCCCTGTCCCCAAACCTGTCATTTCCCAAGTATCCAAGAGCTCTTTGAAGGCATGTGATGATCTGCACAATGGTGTATTTTTATACAACAGTTTTTAAAATGATTCTGTAAAATTCTCTCAATTCACTCACAAATCACTCATTTTATGGAATAAAATGAAATTGCCAAAGGAAGCTGGGTACTCCTATGGGCTTTTAGAGGAATTCACTTACTGCATAAAAAAACATTCATGTCTAAATAACAGGAAATATCATCAATTAGAGGTTTGAAATCATTCACCATGATGCTATTTTCGGTAAAAGAACAAGGAACAATAGCCTTGAAACTACTTTCAAATCTGAATGCCTTAAAACTTCCATGCTTGTCCTTTAGAGACTTCCAAATGTATTTTTTTGTTGTTGTTGTTGTTGTTCTCACAGCAAAGAATAAAATAGCTGGCAAGCTATATATTAGAATCTAAAAGAAATTGAAAGCAGTTTGGTAGTATAAACCATTAGGGATTCATTACTGTTTTAATTCTTAGCTGCTAAAACAAATATCATACAATGGACTGGCTTAAACAACAGGAATTTATTGGCTCACAATCTTCAGGCCAGGAGAAGTCCAAAATCAAGGCACCAGCAAGATAATGCTTACTCCCATAAGACTGTGGCATTTTGGGGCAGGCTGCCAGTGATTCTTGGTCCTTGGTTTTTCCATCCCATGGCAATGCACATGGAGGTATCTTCTTTCTTTTGTGGGTTCTGTTGACTTTCAGTTTCTCTCTTTTCCCTGTGGCTTCCCTTTTCATCTGACCTTCACTCTGCTTGTGAAGGACTCCAGTAATCTAGATTAAAAACCCAACCTGATTCAGTTGGGTCAACCTTAACTGAAATAACATCTTGAAGAGATCTTATTTACAAGGGGTTCACACCCACCAGATTATGGCCCAAGACCAAGAACATGCGCAAACTGGGGTACACAATTAAATCCACCACAATTACTTCTTAACATTTAAATATTACTTTAAACATAAATGTATTAGATATAGAACCTGTGGCTCTGTATAAAATTAATGTCTACTAATCATTTAAATTTAACAAATAATTTTCTAAAGTACTTAGGAGTGGGCTATTTTTCTCAGACTATCAACACTAGAAATCTTGGAGTCATTTTTTACTTATCTGTTTGTTCCCTATATGTAGACTGTTAAAACTTGAGAGAATCTTTCTGTAAAGCTCCTCTTAATTATGTCCTTTCCTTTATTTTTCCTCTGTCATTGTCCTTGTTATGGACTGCATTATACCATATCTGGATTACTGCAATGGATTATTAGCTGGGTATTTTTGATGGGTCTTCACTACCTGAAGGTCATTCCACATATTGCCTGATTAACTGTCCTTCCAACATAAAAACAACTTCAATATAAATGCTTCCCATTGAACAAAATTCAAAAATCTCAGTTTCTGGGTTTCTTCACTTCACCTAGAAGTGTTGAGGGGCTCGGCATCTTTTCAGGTGCTTCAGGGGTAGGCCTCATCCCCAATTCTTTTCAGATGCATAGGAGTACTATCATCAAAGGCTTATATTGAACTATGTATTTGTCTTTCCAGGCAAATTTGCACCTGACATTAAAAATATTGAATTGTTGGAAACATTCACACTTTCTGGCCACCTTCCTTGAGACGTCTCCTTCAATTAGATCTTTTAATATATATGTGCTGCTAGAGCTATAGTTTCATAATTTAGAGTTAAATTTATGCACATATATGTATATATAAACTTTTCATATATATATTTTTCCTTCCAGAGCTATAATTACTGAATTATACATACACAAACACACTAACCAGTTATAGATATGGAAATTTGGAAACTTCCCAATTAACAGTTGATTATTCCTTTTCTAGTATTAGGCATGATGGCTGAAGTTCCTGCAGCCGTCTTAGGATCTTGAGTTTGAATATCATATAGAAAGGATAAAAAGCAGAAATATAAGAGGAAGCTATCCTTGATTTCTTCTTGGGAAACAAGATTAACCCTCAAGTGACAACCCCGGACTTCTTTTTCACATTTAAGATCTTGTATTTGGGACTCTGGTACGAGCAGCCATAAACTATTCCTACCTATCATACAACATAGTCTAAATTACATAAAACTGGAAACAACCATCAATAGGAATATGGTTTAGCATATTATGACATATGACGATGATAGATTTTGGTCAAATAGATCCAGGAAAATGATTTTGCATGGGGGTAAATCTCTCCTCATTCCTGAGTAATACATACTCTGATCTCCCACTAAATCCCGTTTTCTATGTGGTGTTTAAAATAGCAATAATGAAGTTATATATGGCATATATACTATGGCTAAAGTTATGCAGAAATCCAGGTACACAGAAAAAACTTAAAGCTTATATGCAAAACTGAAAATTGTGTTGAGTTGTTAGAAACATAATTGGCTTTATTTTTTATTTTTTAAAATTGCCTTTAGTGTTGTCACATCCTTCAAATTAAGCATTTGAAGATTTTTATGAAGAATCAATTGATAGACTGAGAGGTTATAGTACCATGAAGAATACTTTTTCTAGGTATATATTTACTTCATACTGTTTAATACTGAGCAGAATCTTCATTTTCTGAGGTTTCATTATCAAATTCTACAGGTTAAAAAATGTATGTAGGAAAAAGTTTTTAAAATACAAAAATATTCACCATACTTTAAGAAACTACTTTCTTTCTTACTCTCTTAATGTATTCCTCTCTTTCCTCCCACTGAATGAGCATTATTCTCAGCAGTCTCTTGTAAATCCTCTCCGCTTGTAAAGTTCATTCGCGTTACCCTTTGATATTCTATTGTATGAATATTCCATTATATATTGATCCATTCTATTGTTGAAGGACATCTAAGATGTTTTCAATTTGGAGCCATTATGAATAAGGGTGCTATGAACATTGCTAAGCCTGCCTTTTGGTGAATATAGGCCTGCATTTCTATTGTGTATGTGTATACAGATGAAATTGCTAGATGAGACATATGTTCATATTGAACTTTAATAAATACCTGATGCCCAAAATGATTCTACCTATTTATCTACTTACACTTCAACCAAAATGCAGGAGAATTCCACTTGTACTGCATCCCTGCCAAAATTTTATATTGCCAGGTTTATTTTTATCTATCTATCCATTTATTTATTTATTTGAGAAATTATGGGTTTACAGAACAATCATGCAGAAAATAAGGATTCCCATATACCACCCTATTACTAACACCTTGAATTGGTGTGGAAAATGTATTAGAATGGATGATAGCCCCTTTTTATAATTGTAGTGTTAACTATAGTCCATGGTTTAACTTAGGGTTCTGTGTAGTACAGTTCCAAGGATTTTTAAAAATTGATCCTGCTACTATCAATTCTGTTACCATATATACAATCTAAGAATTTCCCCTTTAATCACATTCAGCTACATGTTTCAGTGCTGTTAATTACGTTCACAATGTTGTGCTACCAGCACCACCAGCCATTATTGAAAACAGTTTCAGCATTCCAAATAGGAACCCCGCACATTTTAAGCTTCAATATCTGTGGTATTTTTAAGTTCTATGTACTCCAGAAAAGCTCATATTCTTTCATCCATTCCTGTGGGTGCAGACCTATTGTGGGTGGGACACTCTGATTAGGTTATTTTCATTGAGATGTGACCCACCTCATACAAGGTGGGTCTTAATATTCTTATTGGAGCCCTTTTTAAGAAGACAAAACACAAAGAGACAAAATTCAGAGAGGCTCACGGAAAAAGCCCCAGAGAAGTTGAGAGAAAAAGCCATAGAGAAGTCAGAAGCTGAAGCAACAAAACCTGGGAGAGAAGGACCAGAAGATACCACCATGTGTCTTGCTATCTGACGGAAGAGCCCAAGCTCACTGCTAACTTCAGAGAACGTATCATTCTGTTGATGCCTTAACTGGGACATTTTCATGGCCTTAGAACTGTACATTTGTAAGAAAATAAATCCCCATTATTAAAAGCCAGTCAATTTCTAGTATACTGCATTTTGTTAGCTTTAGCAAACCAAACAGATTTGGGTACTAGGAGAACGTGGTGCTGAGATGCAAATACCAAAAATGCTGGAATGGCTTTATAAATGGGCACGGGGAAAATTCTGGAAGAATGGTAAGATGCTTGAGAGAAAAGGCCTGGATGGCTTTGAAGAGACTGTGTTTCAGGGATAAGGGGGTAAAATAAATTCTGTAAAATAAAATATTAGTGGTCAATGAGAGGGAGGGGTAATGCATATGGGATGTACAGGTTTTGTCTTTTTTCTTTTTATTTCTTTTTCTGGAATGATGCAAATGTTCTCAAAATGATCATGGTGATGAATACACAAGTATATGATGATATTGTAAGCCAGTGAGTATGCACCATGTATAGACTGTATATGTGTAACGATTTCTTAATAAAAAATTTTTTTAAAGGAGACTGTTGTTAGAAATATGGATGCTAAAGGTATATCCAAGGAGGCCTTAGAGAGAAATGATGAATGTGTTACTGCAAACTGGAAGAAAGGCAATCCTTGTTTTAAAGCAGCAGAGAGCTGGACAAAATTGAGTAATGATATCATATGGAAGGCAGAATTTGAAAGTCATGATCTTGGATATACAACTTAGGAGACTTCCAAATTAAACATGGAAAGTGGAGCCTGGCTTCTTACAGTTTATAGTGAAATGAGACAGGGAAGGGATAAGTTGAGAATGGAACTATTGGGCACAAAGAAACCAGAAATTGATGGTTTGGAAAATTTTGAATTTCCAGAAAGTGAATACCCAGAGAATGGTACCCCATGTGAGGATTTAATTGAATATGGAACTAGTCAACTATTTTTATTTTTTTTTTAGCTTTTAAAAGGGGGAATTTATTAAGTGGGAAGCCCACAGTTCTAAGGCCATAAAATTGTTCCAAATAAAGCAAGCTGTAGCGATGTCCAATCTAAGGCATCTGGGAAAAGATAACTTGGTTCAAAAGGCTGATGATGTTCAGGGTTTCTCTCTCAATTCGAAAGGCACATGGTGAACATGGTGGCGTTTGCAAGCTACTTCTCCATCAGTGCATCCTTCAGCCACCTGCATTCATCAGGCATCACATAGAGGGCCCAAAGTTCACAGTCTATCAACATTCTCAATTTTAGATAATTTCATTGTTCCCAAGAGAAAGAAAATCAATAAACACACCCTCACCAAATAGAAAATTTAAACCTCCTCTTAACTCTTGTCACTCCCCAATTATTTACCACTTCTGTTGCTGTGGTAGTGCTGATGGTTTCCTTTTGAACATAGCTCAATGCATGCAATAGCAGTTTTCCCCCTGTACCCTGGACTTAACACTCTTTATTATCATATCTTTGAGGTAATTCTTGTGAGAATTCATATTTCTGGTGTTAATCAAGGTACATGTAGGTCTATACAACCCCTTTCAATCTTGTTCATCTTCAATATGGTAATATTACTTACAGACCCAATAGAGAACCACCTTCACTCCTATCTATTCCCTTACATTGGAGTTCAATCTCATTAGCTAATGGTTCATCCATCTCTAGCTTCTGTGTATCTCTAAGTCCCCTATAGTCTGTATTATAAGCCTCTGATTATATCTTTATGCTGGCCATAAAAGTGGAATCATACAGTACCTATCCTTTTATGTTGGGATAACTTCAATCAGCATTATGTTCAAACATCCAGCTTCTCATGTACTTCAGGATGTGATTTTGTCTTACTGCTGCATAATATTCCATCGTATGTATATACCACATTTTGTTGATCCACTTGTCTGTTGATGGGCATTTGGTTTGTTTCCATCTTTTGGCAATTGTGGATAGTGCTACTATGAACATCGGTGTGCAAATGTCTGTTTGTGTCATTGCTTCCAGCCATTCTGGGTATATACCAAATAGTGCTATTTCTGGGTCATAAGGTAACTCGATATTTAGTTTCCTAAGGACCCGTCAAACAGTCTTCCATAGTAGCTGCACCGTTATACATTCCCACCAGTAGTGCATAAGTGTCCCAGTTTCTCCACATCCTCTCCAACATTTATAGTTTCCTGTTTGTTTAATACCAACCATTCTTATAGGTGTGAGGTGGTATCTCATTGTAGTCTTGATCTGCATTTTCCTTATAGCCAATGAAAATGAACATCTCTTCATGTGCTTTTGAGCCATCTGTATTTGCTCTTCAGAAAAAATGCCTATTCAAATCTTTAGCTCATTTTATAATTGGATTGTTTGATCTTTTGTTGTTGAGTTGTATGATTTCTTTGTATATACAGGAAATCAAACCTTTGTCCAACATATGATTTCCAAATATTTTCTCCCATTGAGTTGGCTTCCTCTTCTCCTTTTTGACAAGGTCTTTTGAAAAGCAGAAGCATTTGATTTTGAGAAGTTTCCATTTATCTACTTTTTTCTTTTGTTGCTTGTGCTTTGGGTGTAAAGTTTAGAAAGCTATCTCCTATAACTAGGTCTTGAAGATGTTTCCCTGCATGTTGTTACAGAAGCTCTATGGTGCTAGTTCCTATATTTAGATCCGCTAAATCTAAATAAAGTGTTTGATACACTTTGAGTTAATTTTTATGTATGGTGTAAGATCTGGGTCCTCTTTCATTCTTTTGGCTATTGATATCCAGGTCTTCCATGCCCAATTACTGAAAAGATTATTTTGTCCCAGTTCAGAGGATTTGGGGGCCTTGTCAAAAATCAGTTAGCCATTGATTTGGTGGTCTATTTCTGCACTCTCAATTCGATTTCATTGGTCAATGCTTTTTCAGCATCAATTGAGATGATCATGTGATTTTCCCTTTTGATTTGTTAATGTGCTCTATTACATTAATTGACTTTCTTGCATTGAACCATCCTTGCGTGCTTGGTATAAATCCCACTTGGTCATGGTGTATAATTCTTAACATGTGTTGGATTTGATTTGCTAATATTTTATTGAGAATTTTCGCATCTATGTTCATTAAGGAGATTGGCCTGTAGTCTTCCTTTCTTATAGCATCTTTACCTGGTTTTGGTATTAAATGATATTAGTGTCATAAAATGAGTTAGGTAGAATTCCTTTTTCCTCAATTTCTTGGAAAAGTTGGAGCAGGATTGGTGTTAGTTCTTTCTGGAATGTTTGATAAAATTCCCTGTGAAGCCATCTGACCCTGGGATTTTCTAAGTAGGAAGATTTTTGATAACTGATTGAATCTCTTTACTTGTGATTGGTTTGTTGAGATCTATTTCTTCCTGAGTCAGTGTAGCTTGTTTGTGTGTCTCCAGGAATTTGTCCATGTCATCAAAATTGTCTAGTTTGTTGGTGTATGGTTTTTCATAGTATCCTCTTATGATTTTTTTTATTTCTTCAGGGTCTGTGGTAATGCACCCCTTCTCATTTCTGATTTTGTTTATTTGCATCCTCTCTTTTTCTTTGTTTGTTAATGGTCCATCAATTTTATTGATTTTCTTAAAGAACCAACTTCTGTTTTATTGATTCTTTCTATTGTTCTTTTGTTCTCCCATTCATTTACCTCAGCTTTAATCTTTGTTATTTCTCTTCTTCTATTTGCTTTGGGGTTAGTTTGCTGTTCTTTCTCAAATTCCTCCAGGTGTGCTAAGTCCTTGATTTTTGCTCTTTCTTGTTTTTTAATATAGACATTTAGGGCAATAAATTTCCCTCTCAGCACATCCTTTGCTGCATTCCATAAGTTCTGATAAGTTGTATTCTCATTTTCATTTATTTCCAGGACACTACTGATTTCTCTAGCAATTTCTTCTTTGACCCACTGGTTGTTTAGGAATGTGTTACTTAATCGCCATATATTTGTGAATGTTCTTGTTCTTTGGTGGTTATTGAGATCCAGCTTCATCCCATTGTGATCAGATAGAGTGTATGAATCATTTTGATGTTTTAAAATTTATAAATACCTTTCTTGTGCCCCAGCATATTATGTATCCTAGAGAATGTTCCATGAGCACTGGAGAAAAATGTGTATCCTTTTGCTTTGGCATGTAATGACCTTTATATGTCTGTTAGGCCTAATGCATTTATCAAGTCATTTAACTTCTCTATTTTCTTGTTGATCTTATCTCTGGTTGTTCTATCTATAGAGGAGAGTGATGTCTTCTACTATTATTGTTGAGACATCTATCACTCCCTTCAGTTTTGCCAATGTCTGTCTCATGTACTTTGGTGCTCCTTAATTGGGAGCATAAACATTTATGATTATTATATCTTCTGGGTGATTTGACCCTTTAATTAGTATATAGTGTCCTTCTTTGTCTCTTATGATGTCTTTACATTTAAGGTCTATTTTGTCCAATATTAATATAGCTATTCTTCCTTTCTTTTGGTTACCAATTGCATGGAAAATCCTTTTCAATCCTTTCACTTTCAATCTATTTGTATCCTTGCATCTAAGATGAGTCTTTTGTAAGCAGCATATAGCTGGATCATGTTTCTTAATCCATTCTGACAAGCTGTATCTTTTAATTGATAAGTTTAGCCTATTAACGTTCAAAGTTATTACTGAAAAGGTGTTTCTTGATTCCATCATCTTAAATTTTAATTTTGTCAGATCTATATATTCTTTTCTCTTTTTCTTTGTATTCTTTAAATTACCCTTAGTGGTACTCTTCAAATCTGTGCCCTCCTCCAGACCTCTCTCCTGTCTTTTTTTTCAGCCAGCCGAACTCCTTTTAGTGTTTCTTGTAAGGCCAGTCTCTTGTTGACAAATTCTTTCAGGACTTCTTTGTCTGTGAAAACTTCAATCTCTCCCTCAATTTTGAAGGACAATTTGGTTGGGTACAGAATTCTTGGCTGGAAGTCCTTCTCTTTCAGGATCTTGAATATATCATACCACTGCCTTCTCACCTCTGGGGTGCTAGTTGAGTAGTCTGAACTCAGTCTTATTTGGTTTCCCTTGCATATAGTAGTTTTTTTTCTCTTGCCACTTTCAGGATGTTCTGCTTCTCTTCTGTATTTGATAGACTGATTAGCATGTGCCTTGGGGAAGGCCTATTTGGATTTATCCTGTTTGGAGTTCATTAGGCTTCTTTGATTTCCATATTTATATTCTTTATAAGGGTGGGGAAGTTTTCCCCCATTACATCCTCAATTTCTCTTCCTGGCCCTTTACTCTTCTCTTCTCCTTTTGGGACACCCATGATTCTTATATTTGTGCACTTTGTTTTGCCTATCATTTCCCTGAGTTCCCATTCATTTTTTTCCATCTTTTTTTGCCATTTGCTGTTTTGAGTCTTTGAAGTCAATTATCCTGTCTTCTATATCACTTATTCTTTCTTCTGTCTCTTCAAATTTGGTGTTGTGTGCCTCTAGTATGTTTTTTATTTGGTCAACGGAATCTTTAATCTCCATGATATCTGCTACTTTTCTACTTATTCTTTCATATTCCTCTTTATGCTCTTCTATTGTCCTTTTGATCTCCTTTATATCATTTGCTATCCCACTTATTTTATTAAGTAGAGTTATATGAACATCTTTGATTAGTTGTTCCAACGTCTGTGTCTCCTCTGGTGTTTTAATTTGGTCATTAGGCAGGGCTATATCTGTCTGCATTGTGATATGCTTAGTGTTCTTCTTCTGTCTTCATGGTATGTAAATATCTTGTTTGATTTACTTTGGGACTTGATTTCTTTCAGTAGTCTAAGGCCTTGTGTTTGCAGGATGGTTGTACAGTGGGGAACAGGACATGGGGAGAAGCACTCAGAATGGCGATTTGTTTCAGGACATGTGTGGGTACAGGTTGGTGATGGTATGCTGATGCTTGTGAATGTGAGTGCCCAGCAGTCAAGGAGTAGGTAGCTATGTGGATGCACTGGTCTGGGGGGTGTAACCCTGGTGTGTGCTGGTCTAAGGTATGGGACCCTTTGTGTGCATGTGTAGACCTGTGGCAGCAGGTCAGTGTTAAACCTTCATGGATTGGGGGAGATGTGACCCAGATGTGTAGGTCAGCACTTTCTCAGAGCTGGGAAATGAGGCTGAGGGCTATGCGCATGTGTGGTTCTAGGACTGCTGTAAAGTGCAGTTCCCAGAGCTGAATGACATGATTGGGGCCTGTGCGCATGTGTGAGCCAGGGAGTGCCATAAAATGGATGTGCTGAGCTCAGGGAGGGTGGGGTGAGGCTGTACAACACTATGGGCAGGGGGAGAGGGTAGTCTAAGTATGGAGGTTTGTGCCCACAACCTTTCTGCCCTGGCAACAGCCTGCAGAGGCAGAGAGGGGGATTTAGTGCTTGGAAGGGGTGCAGAAGAGGTTAGTTGGG
>PVIY010030818.1:0-30566 GCA_004026745.1 Myrmecophaga tridactyla | reverse complement strand
ACTGTGACATGAAAAATGTGTATTGTTTTAATTTAACACAGCAATAGAAAACTAATATACATTGTAGCAGTGTAAAAATCAAAATTTAAGTTTAGTTTTACAAAGGTGATGCAGGTAGGGAGAGGGGAGGGCCTCTGATGCAAGTTTAGAACCAATTCCTTAATGGCTAGGGTCATTAAAAATGTAAAACATAATCACAAGGGGAACCTTCAGCAGAAAGTTCAAATTAGATTTCCTGGATAGACTGCAACTTCTGGAGTATCCAATCAGTGGAGAAATAGGGAAGGGACTGCGGGTCAGACACAGGTATAATCGACCTAGTGTTCTATTTTTTGGCATGCAACCTTTGGAGATGAAGAAGGAGAATATGAGCCTCATGAAGCAAGAGACCTAGAGAGGTAGCTAGTGGATGTTGCCATGTTCACCACGTGCCTTTCCAGTTTAGAGAGAAACCCTGAACTTCACTGGTCTTTCTTGCGTGAAGATAACCTCTTGTTGGAGCCTTAATTTGGTCACTTTTATAGACTTGCTTTAATTGGGACATTTTCTCAGTTGTAACAAAGATAGCACACTAATGCAACTTGTTGAGGTAGAAGAATTCTGTATTTTCTGCATTACTTTTCTGTAAGCCTACAACTTCTCCAATAAAAAAATTAAAATTAAAAATAGCAATCAGCAAATCACGTAGCTTCCATTGTCCCCCTATCCAAGGTAATCATTTCTGAATACTATTTATCACCTGAATGATTTTGCAATATTAATGAAATTGTTTTGTCACTCTTGCAACTTTCCAACTTATTGCCTAGGTTTCACCAGAAAAGGAACTGGTTGAATGTTTTCTTATGTGCTGAAGCAGCAAGTACTCACAAAATAAAACTTCATTGATGACAAAATGTGATCATCCTAGGATTTCAGGAGTTATATATGTACCCGTTGCTTGATTTACAAGAATAAATTTACAGGCAAAGCATCAATTCCATTATAGTTTTGCATTTTTAGTAAAATATTGCAGAACTTATGTGAAAACAGCAAAAACATTCTTAGAATCAATCTGCATAACTCATGTTCCTCAGATTTCTCAGGTAGAGCTTCATTTGGCCCAGAATAGAAGGAGTTATTCCTAGGTGAGCAGAAAGTAAGGACTATAATTTAAGATTTAGAAAGATAGCAAAAGGATTTGTTAAGAATGACTGAAATCAGTCTAGAATAAGAATTGTAAACAATTGAGTATAAAATGGTACATAGAAGTATATACAACCATAATGGAAATATATTCATGTGTGATATGTGTGTGTGCATTGTGTATGTATGTATGCATATATATGGTATGTGAGCAAACTCATAGATCCTTCTAAATAAGGAAATTGTGGAGCCTTTTAATGAATCTAATTCATCCTGGATTCTGCTTCTAGATTCTGCAGAACCCATTTTTAGGCCAATTGCTATTCAAATAGCACACACAACTAAGGTTGGTTGTTTCCTAATTTTAGGATGTGTGCTGGTTTGAAAGGCTGTATGTACCCTAAAAAAACTATGTTTTAATCCTAATTCCATTTTGTAAAGACAGCCGTTTCTTCTAATCCCTATTCAGTGCTGTATGTTTGAAATATTAATTAGATCATCTCCCTGGAGATATGACTCAATCAAGAGTGGTTGTTAAGTTGGATTAGGTGGAGACATGTCTCCACCCATTCTAGGTGGGTCTTGATTACTTTACTGGAATCCTATAAAAGGGAGCTCCAGAGAGAACAAAGAAAGACTACAGAATGCCACAGAACCATGGAGCAGAGAGTCTATTACCAGTGACTTTTGGAGATGAAGAAGGAAAATGTCTCCCATAGTGCTGAGAGGAAGCTAACAGATGGTGCCATGTTTGCCATATGCACTTCCAGCCAAGCAAGAAACCCTGACCATGTTTGTCATATGCCTTTCCACTTGAGAGAGAAACCCTGAACTTCATCAACCTTCTTGAATCAAGATATCTTTCCCCGGATGCCTTAGATTGGACATTTTGATAGATTTGCTTTAATTGGGACACTTCCATGGTGTAAAAACTGTTAACTTCCAGCTTATTAAATTCCCCTTTTTAAAAGCCATTCCATTTCTGGTATATTGCATTCTGGCAGCTAGCAAACTAGAACAGATTTTGGTACCGAGAGTGGGGTGCTGCTGCGATTTGCAAATACAAAACATGTTGGAATGGCTTTTTAAATGGATAAGGGGGAAAATCCTGATAGAGAAGGCCTAGAATGCTTTGAAGAGACTGTTGGGCTTTGAAGAGACTGTTGGGCTTGGGCTTGAAGGCTGATTTTAAAAGCCATGAACTTGGATATTTTAGCAGGAGAGATCTCCAAATTAAATATGGAAAGTGCAGCCTGTTTTTTCCTCACAGCTTTTAGTGAAATGGGACAAGAGAGACATAAACTGAGAACTGAACTCTTAGGTACAAAGAAACTGGAAATTGATGTTTCTGGAAAATTCTGGGCTTCCAGGAAGAGAGACCCCAGAGAAAAGTGCCCCACATGAGGATGTGCCCAAATGTGGAACCAGTCAGCCATTTTAGAGAAAGCCAGGATTGGACATGGAATTATCCAGGAAGGATTTGTGGAAACTTATGTCTGATGGGTATGATCTGAAACTACTGCATAGAAAGCCAACAAGAGTGTTGCAGGATCTGTAAAAAGAGAACCACTGCCAGTTGGGACTGACAGGGACAGAGAAGGGACACATTGGAAGAAAAATAATTCAGAGGCAAAACCATGGAGGCCGGGATCTGAAGTCAAGAAGCTTCAGAGAGGTGGACCCACCAAACCTCGTGGAGAGGGTGAGTTTGCCCCAAAGGCAGAGGATGGGCCTTCTACCTCATTGCAGTAGAAGAATTACGCCACCTCAGGCCTTGGAGAGGGTGAAGCACTTTCCTTGGGGTTTGGGGAGAGCCTGGCTGCCACCACATGGAGGGGTTGAGCATTTGCCCCAGAGATGACAGCGAGCCCAGGTGCAGCCCCGATCCTTGGAGAGGGTGGAGCTGAGGAAAAAGTAGTGTCCCCAAAGTCCCCCAGGGTTGCATTTGGAGAGAGGCAGGCCTCTGCATAGGCCCTTGGAAAGGGTGGGACTGCCGCTTTCAGAAGCCCCGGAGATAAATGATTCTCAAACTTTGAAATCTAATAGACTTTGCCCTGCAGGTTATTGAAACTGTATCGGTCCAGTGATCCTTGTGTTTCTTCCTCTCTATAGAAATGGGTGTATATAACCTATGACTGTTCCTCCTTTGTATATTGGGAGCAAATAAATTGTTCTGAGTTTCACAGGTCCAGAGCCAGAGGAAAATTTTGTCTGAGAACAAACCATGCTTGTAACTAACTTTAATGAGACCTTGTCCTGGTTTTAACCTTGCATTGCATTTGATTGATAATGAAATGCTTTAGGCCTTTCTGATATTGTGATGAAATGAATGTATTTTGTATATTGGAAAAACATGACTTTTTTAGGGTCCAGAGTGTGGAATGTGCTGGTTTGAAAGGATGTATGTACCCTAGAAAAGCTATGTTGTAACCCTAATCCCATTTTGTAAAGGCAGCCATTTCTTCTAATCCCTATTCAGTACTGTATGTTTGAAACTTTAATTAGATCATCTCCCTGGACATGTGACACAGTCAAGAGTGGTTGTTAAACTGGATTAGGTGGAGATGTGTCTCCACCCATTCTAGGTGGGTCTTGATTACCCTACTAGAATCCTATAAAAGGCAGATTCAGAGAGAGCAGAGAAATATGACAGAACCATGGAGCAGAGAGTTCACCAGCCAGTGAGTTTTGGAGATGAAGAAAGAAAATGCCTCCCAGGGAGCTGAAAAGGAAGCTATCTTTCTCTGGATGCCTTAGATTGGACATTTCTATAGACTTGCTTTAATTGGGACACTTCCACAGCCTAAAAACTGTTAATTTGCAACTTATTAAATTCCCTTTTCAAAAGCTGTTGAGTTTCTGTTATATGGCATTCCAGCAGCTGGCAAACTAAACCAGGATGCGTATCTCTATTTTCAAAAATCTTTACTCATTATATTGCTAAAGCTCATTTTGCATACAGACTTCTTAATTAATGGGTTGCATGAAGTCTCTTCAAAGCATTCTAGGCCTTCTCTATCAGGCTTTTTATGTGAAGGCTTTGTTATTTTCCAATGCATTTCAAAATGCAAGCTGCCTACTTTTCTTGATGTAGCATTGGCCCTTCAGACTCTTCTAATCTGAGCACATGATCCTGTATGTGTTGTCTGTCACAATCAGGATCTCTTCAGATTATTTCATGGTTGGAATGATTATATTCTGCCAACTATGGCAGGTATAATCCTATCATGGTCCATACTACAACAGATGTCCCCTCCCTCATTATATAGCCCAATGACCCTTGTAATGCTAAACATTTCAGTACTCTGACGAATAACATAAATCTAGTGTTATTCAAGTTGAATGACTGCAAATATGCAACCAAAGTGTGAACAACACTGACACAATGTTAGTTTTTATAATATTAGCAATGAGAGTTTCCACCCAAGGATCAAATATTTTGGAGAAAATAGGTATGTTAGAGCTAAATATTTTGTCTGCAAAAGTGTCATCTTAAGATGAAAGAAATATTCCAAGTTTATTCATTAAGTCATTTTATTGGTAACAGAGACCATCAGGAGATAGAAATAGGGTAAGCTATTGGGTAAGTAGAGCTGAAGGGATACAGATTGTGCAACAGGACTGAATATAAAAACTCCGAAATGGACAGCACAATACTACCTAACTGTAATACAATTATGTTAAAACACTGAATGAAGCTGAATGTGAGAATGATAGAGGGAGGAGGGCTGGGGACACAATGAAATCAGAAAGAAAGACAGACAATAAAGATTGAGATGGTATAATCTAGGAATGCCTAGAGTGTATAATGATAGTGACTAAATGTACAAATTTAAAAAATGTTTTTGCATGAAGAAGAACAAAGGAATGTCATTACTGCAGGGTGCTGAAAATAGATGGTAATTAATATTTTAAAATTTCAGCTTATGTGTGAGACTAAAGCAGAAAATGTTTATTTGGTACAAAAAAAGATGAAAGAAGACAAAGATGAAAAATAATTCATGTACTTTAAAGCAAGACCTTATAAATAGAGTAAAATGAACCCAAGGGGATCTGGACAGAGCTCAGTGTCCAGCAGGATTTTTCAATTTTGAATATGAGCTGTGCCTGGTATCATCACACATATTTCTCTCAATCGCCATGTGAGAGGGGGTAGCAGACTGCTAACACCTATAGTTCACCCTTCCTTGAACTTCAACATAGACTATAAGAGAGAGTTGAAAAAGGGGTATGCATGTATAATATTATACTAATATATTATAGAATCTAATGAAATGGTCAATTCTAAAAAACATAATTGATGAGAAAAAGCTGAAT
Organism: Myrmecophaga tridactyla; assembly: GCA_004026745.1. Classification (NCBI taxonomy): domain Eukaryota; kingdom Metazoa; phylum Chordata; class Mammalia; order Pilosa; family Myrmecophagidae; genus Myrmecophaga; species Myrmecophaga tridactyla. The sequence continues at coordinate 25,127 of PVIY010030818.1, read as the reverse complement.
TGTGTTTTTGAGGAGGAGGGACAGACAGTGGGAAGCAAGCTGATTTTTCATCCTAAAATGTATGATGGACAAAATGTAACATGGTGAGATGTATTGTTTAAAAACCTCATTAATGAGCAGTTGTACTTCCAGATACCTCTGCCTCTTCCCACGTATACACCAGCATCTGACACTAAAAGAAGATGGGATGTTTTCCCTTCACAATTGTAAAAGATAATCTGAATGAAGCTTTGAGGCAGACCTGCGGGCCTGATTGGATGAGAGTCTTAAGACATGTAGATTAAGTAAAAGTTCACACATTGAACATTTTTACTCCTTCCTGGTCCATGCACATTTCCCAGAATGCTGGTAGGTGGATTTTACCATCCTAGGCAGGAGAGAGGGAAAATGTCCAGGAGAGAGACTTATAGATATTATTATTTTGACGTTCACTATCGAAAGGACCACATCTTCTTTGGACCACCCACTGTGACATACACTAATTGAAAAGTTTCTTCTTGAAATAGAAAACTTCCAGTGAGTGCTTATAGTGCCTCTTTCTGAAACATGCAGAGAGCTTAGGATCACCAAATACTTGAGAAAATTCTCCCTGTGGGAGGCTTCAAATCCTTGCCTCAGTTGACTTGCTTTGCCAAGATGGATTGTATATGTAAGTGAGATTTACAACCCATCCAGAAGTTGTAAAAGCCAGCATGTAATTTCACCTTGGTTCTTTTCCCTCTGCCAAGAAAATGCAGAAATATATAAGGCTTCTCTTTCAGCCTGGATGCCAGATAGGCAGAAATGCGGGAGAAGACAGATAATATGCAGGTGATGAATAAAGTAAGCAAGAAATAAAGCTCTGTTGGTATAAGTCCTGGGGATTTGGGAATTGTTTGCTGCCATACTGCAACCTCCTAAGAGCTGACCAATATATATCAGCCATACAGATAGTAAATGAAATAAAAGCAAAAAACAAAAGTATCATCACAGACACTAATATTTATATACTCAGAGAGATGGGAGAAAATGCTGCATTCACAGAAAGTTGTAAGAAGGTAGCTTTGAAAGGACAAGAAAGAGCTCTTATAGCTGGGTAATCACAAATGAATATAATATAGCTTAAATTAAAATTCAATTAAAATGTTGAGATGAAAAAAAGTCCACAAAATAGGAAAATGTACATTTAATATTTGTGATACATTTACCTTTGTAAGTTACATGCCTAATACTATTAAACTTTGCAAGTTATGTGCACTGATCACTCTAATAAAACTAAAACAAATTTAAAAAGTAAAAAACATGGCATCACTAATACTAAAAAAATGGAAATTTTTCTAAAAAGTATATACACAGTATCTGTATGGGTTTGAAAGGATGTATGTCCCCTAGAAAAGCCATGTTTTAATCTAAATCCCATTTCATAAAGGTAGAATAATCCCTATTCAATACTGTATGTTTGAAACTGTAATCAGATCATCTCTGATCTGGAGATGTGATTTAATCAACAGTGGTTGTTAAACTGGATTAGGTGATGACATGTCTCCACCCATTTGGGTGGATCTTGATAAATTTCTGGAGTCCTATAAAGTAGGAAACATTTTGGAGAATGAATGAGATTCGGAGAGAGCAGAGAATGCTGCAGCACCACAAAGCAGAGAGTCCACAAGCCAGGGACCTTTGGAGATGAAGAAGGAAAACGCCTCCAGGGGAGCTTCATGAAACAGGAAGCCAGGAGAGAAAGCTAGTAGATGATGCCCTGTTGGCCATGTGAACTTCCAGCTGAGAGAGAAGCCCTGACTATGCTCACCATGTGCCTTTTCACTTGAGAAAGAAACCCTGAACTTCATAGACCTTCTTGAACCAAGGTATCTTTCTCTGGATGCCTTCGATTGGACATTTCTATAGACTTCCTTTAATTGGGACATTATCTCGGCCTTAGACTATAAATTAGCAACTTATTAAATTCCCCTTTTTAAAAGCCATTCCATTTCCGGCGTGTTGCATTCCAGCAGCTAGCAAACTAGAACAGTATCTATGTTAAAATGAACTTAAATTAGAGACTTAGCCTTCACTTTACAAAAAAACTCAAAAAAAAGTGAATGCCCTTTTGCAATTAAAATATTTTTTAATTCTAAAATTTTCATTTTTTTCCAGATGTTAGGTAGATAAAATATTCCAAATAACTGTGTATGCACACATGTGCACACACACATACACACTCACATATGCATATGCATCCCCTAAATGTTATCTGAGGCAAGGTAGTATAATGAAAAGAATGTAGGCTTGGAATCAAGCAGGAGTAGTCCATTCTTGACTGTAATTACATGTAAGTCATTCTATTTGAGCATTCATTTCCTTATCTGCAAAATGGCAATAATAATAATCTGCCAGTATTAGTTGGGATATAGGTTTGACAGTTGTAGCAGAGACACAAAAGAACTAGATCTTGAAAAAGACAGAGGGGTCTTTGTCTTTCACCTAACCACCTAAATCAGGGATCCAGGCTCTTTCTACCTTGCTGCTCTCCATCACTCAATCAGGTACCTTTGTCTATGAAATCCAAATAGGTAACCACTAAATCCGCAGTTCATCCAGTAGGAAATGAAAAAAGGAAAGATGAGATCACAGCCTTTCCTTTTAGCAGCCTGCCAGGAAATTGCACAAATCAGTTTGCCCACATGTGTTGGAGAGACATTAGCTACAAAGCCACATCCAACTGCAAAGGAAGCTGGGCATTAGCATCTTTATTTTGGCTGTTTGTGTGATCATTTAAAATAAGGAGCATTCCACTTAAGAAAAAGGGATATTTGATAGTGGGGAACAATTATCAGTCTGCTACCTCATCTCACATGGTGATTGAGAGAAGTAAATGAGATGATACCAGGGGTAGCTCACATGCAAAATTGGAAAATCCTGCTGGACACTGCACTCTGCCCAGATCCCCTTGGGTCCATTTGACTATGTTTTTGAAGTCTCTTCCCTGGCTTCAGAGTACTTTTAGTTCCATAGCCTGCACTTTGAATTCTTCTTCTGAGAACTGCCTTGGACTACTGAAGCCACTTCACCAGCTTATGCAGAAAGCCGAAGAGCCTGGGACTTGAAATTTACTTGGAGTAGACTTTATAATACCAACTGAAAGCCCTGCATCAAGATGCCCTTTCAACTCTACTATTTGAATTATCTGCCTGTTCTATTTTGCTACCTGCTGGAATGCAACACACCGGAGATGGATTGGCTTTTAATAAAAGGGGATTTATTTCATTAGTTCTTCAGAGGAAAGGCAGCTAGCTTTCAACTGGTGTTCTTTCTTATGTGGGAAGGCACAGGGTGATCTCTGCTGGCCTTCTCTCTAGGCCTTTAGGTTCTAACATCTTTCCCCGGGGTGATTTCTTTCTGCATCTCCAAAGGCCTGGGCTGAGCTATGAGTGCTGAGATGAGGTATGCCAAGCTGCTTGGGCTGTACTTCGTTGCACTCTCTCATTTAAGCACCAGCCAATTAAATCAAAAATCATTCATTGCAGCAGGCATGCCTCCCAGCCGACTGCAGATGTAATCAGCAACAGATGAGGTTCACATACCATTGGCTCATGTCCACAGCAACAGAACTAGGTGCCTTCACCTGGGCAAGTTGACAACTGAATCTAACTACCACACTGCCTCTATAATATTTTAGTTGGTGCACAGAGCCCTTTCTACTTGCCCTTAAACATATAATTGGGTTTCTCTGAACCTTACTCTTCTATGTGAAAAAAAAATGGTTGAAACAATATATGATGGTTAATTTTGTATGTTACCTTGGCTAGGTTATGGTGCCCAGGTTTTTTTGTCAAACACTGGTCTAGTTGTTGCTGTGGATATGGTTTGTAGACAGCACTACAAATAATCAGTTGACTTTAATTAAAGGAGATTATCCTGCATAAGGTGGGTGGGTCTCATCCAATCTGGTTGGAGACTTTAAATGCAAGAAAAAGAAGGAATACAGTCTCAACCTCACACCCTTCCTTCCTTCCCAGGTTTCTAGCTTAAGCAATTTGGACTCAAGACTTCCACATCACTCTTACCAGAATTTTCAGCTTCCACCCTGCCCTATGGGATTAGGATTTGCTAACCTCCTCAATCACGTGAGCCAATTCCTTACAAAACATCCTGTTGTTGGGCCATGGTGGCTCAGTGGCAGAGTTCTTGCCTGCCATGCCAGAGACCTGGGTTCGATTCCCAGTGCCTGCCCATGCAAAAAAAAAAAAAATCCTGTTGTTTTTGTTTCTCTGGAGAACCCTGACAAATATATATTATCTCCAACACTACAGAGTGTTTTTGCCCAGAGACTTGTGACCTTAACATCTGAGCTCACGGTGACAGCTATTCTGTCCTCCAGAGTTCTGGATTTAATACGTAATCTGACTACATCCTGATGGCAGTTGAGAAGAAACGAGTTTCTCGCATTCTGGAGCCTCGGAATACCTGCTGTGGAGTGTTTTGTCTGGGCTAATCCCTGGCCTGGTGGCTTCCTGAAGGTTGCTGATTTCTGCCCTGGTTGTTCTGCTGGTGGATCTTAGATCTGCTCTCTCACCCCTTGGTGGTGTTTCCTGGCTGACTAGGCCTCACCTCAGCTTTTGTTTGCCCTGTAGATCTCTCTGAGCTCCTGCCACTTCCACATCCAGCCCTTGGCCATGGGGGCCTCTTGAAAAGGCTAGAGGCTCTCGACTCAGCTTCCTTCAGAATATCCCTCTTTGAGGACTTACTGGGACTTCTGTGTCCCATTCTTGCTACCTGGAAACTGGGAGCATCTCAGTCATCTGATTTTCTATGCCTCACAAAATTAAATGTGTTTCTCCTACTTGAGCTCTCTACTTTGATGGCTAATAAACATTTCAGACTTACAAATTTAAAAAAGAATATATTTATATCTTTATAAATTTTAACATAGAGAGAATAATACATATATATGTGCTATTTCTTCTATTAAGCATTTATCTGTTTATGAAATACAGATAGGCATTTTTCTCTATTTGCATACTAGGGAAAGATAGCTATAAGAAACTGTGATTTCACCAAATGATTCTAAAAAATATAGGAACTATGCTAAGAGGAAATACTCATCTGCACTTGTCTTCTACAGCAACTCGGTAGAAATGTATTCATCTATGTTTTGCAAAATTATGAATATCCAAATATAATAAGAAGACAATAGACATTGTAGGCACCTGAAATTGTAGGCATTATGCCCTTTCTCTTGAGAGATGAAACTTCATGAGGACTATACAAATAAAGTCAGATCTAATAAGATTTTATTAAATAATAGTAAACATGTACACAATGTCCTTTGACCAGACTTGCTGGACCTGAAGGCAAAGAGAAGCAACACCAAGTGTCAAGAAATGGCTTGGACTTGGAAAATTTTACAGATGTAGCAAAAAGAACTTGACTTTTCCTTTTAGACACTGAACCCAATGAATGCTGATTTTGGTAATCACAAACATTTCCTGTTTCCCACACAAGATCAATTCCTTAATGACCCAGAAATTTTAACTTTTGATTTGGTAAAAAAACAAAAAAAAATCACCACATTTGACTATAGCAAGGTAGAGGAAAAGAGAAGAAATTTCAAACCCTAGCTTATTTCCAAGTGATACTATACTATCCTATTACTTTATACTTTTGTAAAAAGTTGAAGTTGTCAAAACATTTACAAAATGTTATTGTATTGAACTTTTTCTTAGAATTTAGTTTTGTAATCAATATTTAAATGTTCAAGATAATTCAATTTAAAATAATTTATGGTACATTCATCATTTCAATAGTATTTAAAGATTTATGGAAAATGTTTAATAAATATATATTTTAAAACCTGGGCAAGACATATAACTAGTAGTTTTATTATTCCCCACAAATGTAAAACATAGCCTTTAGCAACAATGAATAAAAACACAACAAACACACCTAAGACAGACTAGATTTCCAAGGATGAGAATGAGCTCAGTTTGGGAAACACTGCTTTTGAGACAAACGTCTATGAAATATCCAGGAAGAAATATTCAATTGGTAGTTGAAGATACATGTAATACGTATCTGGAGTTCATGTGTAATATAGAGGCTGATACAGAAATATCATTGCCAAATGAGTAGTTATAGCCAAAAGAGCTTTTGGAAGCCATGGGATTCTAATTTAATCTCAACTTCCCTGGAACTATCTTAATGCCCCTATCCTCAAATCTGGTACCACGTAGAGGTAAACTGCTATCTCTAAAACTCTAAAAGATCAAGACCTGGATTGAGATAACCTAGGGCAAACCTTCTGGTCATGAACTTCCTATGTGATCTTTTTTTTTTCCTATAGTGATCTTGAATAGATATTCAGTTCACATCTCTTGGTTTCAGTCACCTCATGAATAAAATAACTGTCTGACCACGTGGTTTCTAAGGAAATCCTTCTATCCAATGAGTTTATGAAATCCTATGGCATAACAAGCATAGAATTTTAATTCAGCCCTAATTCTGAATTCAATTGGCTCAAGTTTTAATATTTCCATGTCACATTGATGTTTTAAACATAGGGTGGGAAACGGTGGCTCAGAGGCAGAGTTCTCGCCTTCCATGCTGAAGACCCCGGTTGGATTCCCAGTACCTGCCCAGGCAAAAATAAATAAATAAAAATGAAAATAATTGTGCTTCCTACTGTTGAAACAGTGCTGATGCAGTATTTTTCATAACTATTTTTAGTGACATTATTATTAGTAACATTCTAACATATCTTTTTATTCACATCATTTAATGTGTTTTCAATGGGGAAAGTCTTTATATAATATTAAACAGATTAATAGCTCTTGATTGGAGAAACACAACTATTCAGTCATCCCACTCATGATTTCTATGTTCCTAGAAATTACAAAGTCAACTTAAGATGGATCCCCATTATTACTACTAAATTCAGTTCATACATTATAGTGATTTATCTTCGACTATAAATAATACATATTTTAGTTTCGGTCATTATATCAGTGCAAGAATTCTTAGCTACAGTTATTATTCTTTATGTTTATTAGCAAAGCTAAGAAACTTAGTATATGCCATTAGACCATAAAAATGACAGACATCTATATTATTTAGACAACTTTTTTTTCATCTTAATGCGAAAGGTCTCAGGCAACATGATTTTTCAGTTCAACTTCCCAGAATAAATGGAAGCCTGAAAATCTTTCTTTGAAGTGCAGAAAGTTGACTGTTTCAAATGAAGAGATTATTTTACTATAAAAGGATAACTGAAATTAATCATTAAAGGAATAAGATAAAGTATGTTTAGAAATATCACTTCCTTCTGGTAAAAATGTTTACCTAGTTCATTCAAGTGTACTTCTGACGGTAAAGTATTATTGTATTCTTAAATCTCTTCTTTAAGGAAACAAGTATTTTAACTTCTATTATTCATAGTTATCCTTCTAGTTTTAAAATCACAGCACAATATAAGCTGACCTGAATTGAATGGTTTATATGCAAATTCATTTACTTTCCTTGTTTTATCATGAACATTTCTTGTCTTCAGAGTTCCCTTCTGAAGATATGAATAGGAAAAGCTACATGGTATAATTTCAATTTGACAAAGAGTGCAATGCATTTTGGGTAGATTGACAAGTAAAAGATTTTGTGATTATTAAATCTGATGGAACTAAGAACAAAGAGAAAGAAAAGAAACATATCTATGGATAAAGAAGACAACAATAACAATTTTACATTAGAAAAATCAGATTTTATTTCATCCATTTCTGTTTACTTTTAGTGTTGTTTTGTGTGGCACTATATATAGATATCATTTGAAGTACATAGAAAAGTTGCAAGAATAGTACAAAGAACTGATTATGCCTGTTTCAATATTCAACCTTCCATTTTTTTCAGTTTGCCCAATTGCTTTATTGCCCCCTACCCCTTGTCTCTCCCTCTCTTTCTCTTTCTCATCTCTCTCTCTCTGCCCAGGATACACAAGTATATGCAAGATACACACTTCACACACAATTTCTTCTGAACTTTTTAGAGTAAGACAGCCTCTTTACTCCTAAATTTAGTGTATACTTCATAAGAACAAGAGCATTCTCTTAACCACAATTTAATAGCAAAATAAAAAAGATAACATTTATTCTGTATTATCTAATCCACAGTCTATAACGAAATTTCTCCAATTGAACTAATAATGTCCTTTATAGCTATCATTTTTCAGCTATCCAGGATTCATCCAGGATCCCTTTTACATTTGCTTATCCTGACTCTTAGGTCTCCTTTAGTCTTAAAAAAACAATTTCTCAAGATTTTGTTGTCCTTCTTGACCATGGCATTGAGGTAGTTATTTGGTAGAATATCCCTTAATTTAGGTTGTCTTCTATTTCCTTATGATTAAACACCAACACTGGCCATTTTGCTTCTCATATATTCATTTGAGGCACCATTTTCATCCTTTATTTCACCTGAAATGTTAAACAAATTCATGCCAACTTACTTTCCAGGGGGTACTTTCCAGACAGTGTTTAAGTGTTTAGGTATAAGTGATACCTAAATAACTTTTACTTACTAGGAAGTTATAACTTAATTAACTCAAGTTGGTAAAACTGAGTGCATACAAATGGCATGGAAAAAATTAACTTAAGTTGATAAGAACTAAGTGCCTGCAAATGGTATGGACGCATTTTTTATAGCTATCTATGCAATTTGAGGTAAACTTAGACTTCAATTTGAGTAATGGAAATTAAACTTAAGAGCCTAAATATTGTAAGTTTACCAAAACGACAAAACAAGCAAGAAAAAGTCCTTTTGCCACAACTGTTTTGGAAAGATAAGTAAAAGTGATTAAAAGTGACTTCAGTCTGCCATTTTATCCAGTTCCTACCCATTCCCTGTTTAGAAACCCCATTTCTAATTATCCTTGTACCAGTCCCAACTCCATGAAACCTCATCTGGAACTACCGTTCCCATGAGTTTGTACTTATTTAACACCAAGAGTATGAATAATTATGGTTTATAATAATGGTTTTCTTGGTGATCTTTATGGGGGTTCTTTATGATTTCATGAGGCTCTATCTGCTATGACCTATCCAAGAGTCTTTCCTAGTATGCCCCAAGTTCCTTGAATTGAGACTCAAAGGCATATCCAAGACCCTTTGGCTAACTCCTACCAGCAGCCTGCTCTGAGATGCTGTGGTGAGCAACTTTCCAGCAAGACGTGTGAGCTCTAATCTTTATGTAAGCTTCCTGTTACATTACTCTTGGAATGGCCAAAGCATGGCTATTTAGGAATTAGCCCTTCAAAATATTTTAAGACATAATCAGAATTAACTATTTGTTGTACTTGGTGAAAGCTGTCTACTTTCACATTTGCCTCTTAACTTGTCGCTTCTAAAGAAGATCAGTTTCTGTTGTGCATTTATAAAAAGAAATTCACAGGATAAAAACATACTAATAATTCTGATCTCTAAATCTGGCCAGAGGACTAATGTGTGAAAAGATTTTGTTAGGTTGTCATCCTTTCTACACCAAATTTTGCTTTGGGTTAAATGTTACCTTGTCAAAACAATATAAGAATTCACGTGCATCTTATCTTCTGTTTGTGGGACTTACTCTTGAAAGATTGCTTCCCCAGAAATTCTGCCTTTTATGGTGCCACTAATTTTTGTTTATTAGTGTCTAAAGGTAACCTGATCATTAGGATGGGGTAGGGACCTAGAAACATGGAATGTTGTAAACAAACATTTTTAACGAACTATATTCTTGTTTTTCATGGGTCTATAAATCATAAATGTAAACCACTACCTGACAGATCTGCAGGTTATTATATGTGCTCACATTACAATCTCACTTCATGCACCTTTCTCTCTAAATAGTACACTCTTTTACCAAGGACAATGTGCAACTATAGTAGCCATTTCAGGGCTACTATATATCTTAGACATGACTGACTTTGTATATCTTAGAGATAAACAAGGAAAGAAAAGTTAATAAGATTCTAAACATACAGTAATCATTTTTGTCTGATATGAAAAATTCAAAAATTCAAGAAATACAGAATTCAAATTGGTATTATTAAAGCACTTTTGGCAAATGATGAAAGAGAAATTTTCCTCAATGTTGGATACACTACTTTCCACAGGCCCTTTTTTTTCACTTTATCCTGTTCAACCTCTTCCTCATTCACCAGCCACTCCTTTAGCCCTTCTTGATTCTCTGTCCTTCACATCAGGGATTCCCTTGGAAGGAAACTTTCTAATTTCTCTTAAAGTTTAACAAGCCTGAAAACAGGCCTATGCAAGTAGAATTTAAATCTTGATTTCAAGCTAAGCTTCATGCTGTCAGAGTTTTCCAAACCTAAGGAAGAGAGCATTAAATACCACACCTGACAATTTGATCTACAGAGACGTATTCAATAAAGGGAACTGTATAAGATACACTGTCAAGGGACTCTATTTAAAAGTCCCCAAAAATCTATTTATGAACAATTTATTGCTGGGATGTCTATGCCTGTGACATGTTTGCTTCATGACAATTGACGAGTCAGTCTTGAACAAAAATCTTAGTCTGTGGACTAAGAACACCACATAATCCATAAAACAGTCTGTATGTTTACCTATAGACAGTGCCTAAATGACTTTGATTCTCTTAAGACAGAAGCCAAAGAAGTTAATAACAAGAATAAAAGGCTCACTGATTAGAAAGAAAGGGATAAAATTCTTCATTTTCCAACAGCATGATCATTATGTCGGATATTTCAAGCAATTTACAAAAAAAGTGACTATAACTAGTAAATGAGCTTAGCAATGTTGTAGGACAAAACTCAATATCCAAAATCCAATGTACTTCCATATATTAAGAAAGATTGGAAATTTAAATTAAAACCATACCATTTAAAATAGCATTAAAAACATGGAATTAAAAGAAAACTAAATAAATGGCTAACTGTATCATATTCAAGAATTGGAAGACTCAATATTGTTAACTTGGAACTTCACAAATTGATCTATATATTCAACTCAAACCTATCAAAATTTCAACAGCTTTTTTTTTTTTGGAAATAGATTGGCTGATTTCTTTCTATAAAAATTCGAAGGACCTAGAAAAGACAAAACAATTCTGAAAAAGAAAATGAAGTTGGAGGACACTACCTGGTTTCAAGACTAATTGTTAAGCAACAATGATCAAGTCAGTGTGGAATTGGCACAAAGATAGACATATTGATCAATGAGACCAACACAGAGTCAAGAAATCAACCAATATATACTTGGACAATTTACTTTTCAAATTTATCAAGGTAATTCTGTGGAGAAATAATAGTCTTTTCAACAAATGGTGCTAGAACAACTGATTAGATATAGAGGAAAACTTGGACCTTGAAACTTCCCTTACACTATATATGAAAATTAGCTCAAAATGAATCATAGGCCTAAATGTAAAGGTGATAACAATAAAAGTCTCAAATTAAGTGTAGTAGAAATTCTTTTGGAAAAACAAAGTATACAGAGATTTCTTATACAGGAAACAGTACGAATCATAAAGGAAAATAATTAATAATTTTTACCTCTTAAAATTAAAAACTTGTTATTTGAAAGACACTGTTAAGGAGATAAAAAGTGAAGTCACACAGACCCTTACAATATGAAAAAGTGAGAATGACCGTAGCCCAAACACCCCTAAAGAGAGGGGTAGAAAGATCAAAGGTGATGGTGGAGTTATACAGTGAAGAAAGGATTTAATAAATGATTATGAATGCTGAATCATTAAATTGATATCTCTTTTAGTCTCCAGTATCTTAGAGCAGCTAGAAGTAAAACCTAAAATTGTGAAATTGCAATCCATGTCAAACTCTGAAATAAGTTCTACAACTAATTGTGGTGCTATGCTTTGAAATTTATTGGGTTTTTTTGTATATATGTTATTTTTCACACACACATACACACACACAAAAAGAAGGAAAAAAGTTGATTGTGATGATAAAAAAAATATTTAAGCCTTCTAGCCTCCTATATTCTGGATAAGCTAGAAGGAAAATCTGAGAGGATTGTTTGGTAGCCCATGAAAAACTCTGGGATCTGTCCTGTATCTACTTGTTGAAGAGTGCTTTGAAAACTATTGCTTTTTTCTTTCTTTGCTTTATATATATGTTATACTATACAATAAAAAAAGTGAAGTCATAGAGTAGTAAAAAATATTTGCAAAACAAATATCTGATAAAGGATGTAATCCTGAGTATATTTTAAAAACTTTTCTAACTCAATAAAATTTTATTCAACCTAATAAAATTTTACTCAACCCAATAAAAGTTGCCATAAGAATTAAAGGTACTTCATCAAAGAAGAGCTATGAATGACAATGAAGCACATGAAAAAGATATTCAACATCACAGATCTTTAAGGTAATGCAAATTAAAACTACAACGAGATACCACTACATATCTACTAGAATGACTAAAATTTTTTAAAGACTGAAAATACCAAATTTGGCAAGGAACTAGAGCAACAGGCATTCCCTACATTGCCACTGGGGATGCATAAAGGCATGGGAATTTGGGAAAACAGTTTGCCAGTTTCTAACAAAGAAAAACATGCATTACCATAAGACCTAGCAATCACACTCTAGGTATTCCAAAAGACATAAAAGCACATTTACTTCAAAGTAATGTTCATAAATAGACCAATACAAATTTTATAGGTGGCACAAAGATAGACATATTGATCAATGAGACCCAGGTTCGATTCCTGGAGCCTGCCCATGCCAAAAAAAAAAAAAAACTAGTAATTTTCTCTAGAGCTTGAAAAATTATCAAAAAAGTAGATCCAATATTATGCATATTGGCATGCTATGGAAAAAGAAGATTCTTCATGTCAAATGCTCCCACTAAAAATAGGCAGCAAACACAAAAATTATTAAAATAATTGCTAGTGCCAAAAAATAGTTATTTGAATTAGTGCTTACTGTATAAATTACTCACTCTGCAATATGGTTATTCAATAAAAACATAATAAAAATGCAAATTTAAGACAAATATATAATTTTAACATTTTTACTTGCCTAATTAAAAAGATTGGAAAGAAATGCGTGATTTATTTTAATGTATTTTATCTGAACAAATTTGTCCAAAATATTGTAATTTCAACATGTAACCAATATAAAAATATTAAAGAGATATTTTATATTCATTTTCTTTTTTACTCGGTGTTCAAAACTCAGTGTGTACTTGATACAGCACATCTCTATTCAGACTAGCCAAAATTCATGGATTCGATAGCCACACATGGTTAATGCCTACTGCATTGGACTACAAAGTTCTAGAAGCTAATAGAAATGCCCTGCTTGACTGCTATTGCAAACAAGCACCTTTGCATAGATTTCCAGATAAAGACCATTCAATGATTGAGGGGAATATTTATTAATTCTTTCAAAAAGTCTATTTTAAAGGTTGAATATTTAACCCAAAATTCTGAAAATTTAAGTTTGGTAAATGCTGCCAAAAATGCAATATACCAGAAATGGAACGGCTTTTAAAAAGGAATTTATTAAGTTGTAAGGTTAGAATTCTCAGACCATAAAAATGTTCAAACTAAGGTATCCAGAGAAAGATATCTTGACACAAGAAAGGCCAATGTCTGTCACATGGCAAGCCATACGGCTGGCGTATGTGGGTCGTTGTTCCTGGTTCTGCTGTGTCTTGCTTTGATACTAGTGGTTTCCTCTCTTAGCATCGTTGGCCTTCACTTAACTCTTCTAGGACACAGCTCTGGGTTCTGGCTTGCTTAGCATCTCATAGGAAGACACATGGTGACATCAGCTGGGCCCTTCATCTCCAAACATCTGTGTCTAGGTGTCTGCTCTCTCTGTCGGCACTCCAAGCATCTCCAAATGTCTGCATCTCTTAGGCTCTGAAGCAACTCCAAAAGGTTTTTTCTTTTAAAAGACTCTAGTAAATTAATCAAGACCTACCTTAATTGGACGGAGTCACATCTCTATCTAATCAAAAGGCCACACCCACAATTGACTGGGTCAATATCCATAGAAACAATCTAATCAAAGGTTTCACCCTACAATACTAAAGCGAGACTAAGGGAGCATGGCATTTTTGGGGTAAATACTATTTCAAACTAGCATACTACCTAATACTTATGTAACAATATCCAGATGACCAGATTCACAGATAATCACACTTTAGTCTGCTTGCTCTTGTTCTTTATTTTCTTAGCTATATTCTTTTCTCTCTATTGGTTGAAGGTTCTGATGGCTGGAATACTTGTTATCCCTTCACCACTGCTCCCTTTATGTCCCTATCTTTAACACTATTACCATCATGCCTATTCCAATACATGGCCATGATTCACTCATGATTTGGCTAAAACACAAAAATCAAATCAAAATTTGCTTTTTTCCAATTTTTAGGGATTCCTTCCAGCTTCGATTAGTTGCAATCCCATCTATAAAGTCAGTTAGTTTCATGGGTATTTGTATTCATATACTAGATGGCAAGCACAGTAGATCAGATGGCCAAAAGTCCAAAAGTCTCTATCACATAATGCCTGGCATTGGCAGTTTCTCTCTCCATCAAAATTAAGTCTGTGGCCTTTCAGAAGAGCAGAACATTGTAATTGAACACTCACAGAAATACAGCTTAGAAAAGTACTCAGAAATGAATTATGTGCAAGTGCAAACTGTCTCAATTTTATGATCCTACAAAGAAGGCTTCATGCTTCTTTGAAGCATGACTGGTACTCAAGCCCAACTTCATGCTCTTTTAGTGTGGGTCTAACTTTATGCTTCCTAATTTCACTACTATGTGGTGTCAGACCATTCTTGCTGCATGATATTAATACTATATAAAACAAACACTCTCATGGGGTTATTTTGGTTAAATACTGATCACTGGGTGCACGGGTGGCTCAGTGGTAGAATGTTCACCTTCTATAAGGGAGACATGGGTTTGATTCCCGAACCAAGCAATTAATTTAAAAAAAAGACAGATCACGCATGGTCACCAGTGACTGGTACTGTATTTTCAGCCCAAGAGTCTACTTGCTATAATAATGCAGATTGAAGAGGACGTGTATCTAGGTAAACTAATGCTCCCTTTCCAGATAATTCTTGATATCACCCAGAGTGCATATTGGCCAATGAATTTCTGTTATTGAAAAGAAGAGATCCTCAGATTACTTAACTCAACAAGAAGGACTAGGCTTTGATTAAAACCAAGTCTTGGGTGGTGTGACAGTAGCTCAGTGGCAGAATTCTCACCTGCCATGCTGAAGAACTGGGTTGGCTTCCCAGTGCCTGCCCATTCCAAAAAAAAAAGTCTTATACACTAACATGGAATTCTGGTTACATATTTGCTATTCTTCAGTCTCATACTTTACAAGAGGCAAAAAAAAAAAAAGCGTGGAATCTCACTCTACTCATTACGCTTTAGAGATTAACAGGAAAATTAGACAATCCCATTAAGATCATACATGTCCTCATCCAAGAAGTTCATGAGGTTTTGCAGGTGGTGAATGAAAACAAAGCTATTCTAAATATAATATTCTCCTCTCAATTTGGAACATTATGACATCTCAGAGGAAAACATTTTACATTTACCTCTATGGGTCTTTGAGATCTGCAATGCTACTATACTAAAACTCTCCAGGAATAAAAAACACCACTGTGTTAGTTTCTTGAGTGAACCTGGTTAGATTAAGGTATGCAGTTGTTTGGTTAAATAAGCCCTGACTTGATTGTTACCTTGCATGTATTCTGTGGATTTCAATCATCAGTAGGTTGATTACATCTCTGTCTGATTACATCTATACTCCTCAAAGGAAATGCCTTCACCAATGAGAGTAGTTGCCTCATCCAATCAGTGAAAGTTCTTAAAGGGAGAACTGATGATTTCAGCAGTCAAAAAGATGAATTCCTATCTCTACTCCAGACAGTCAATTTCTTCTGGGGAATTAGTTTCCAATTTTTAGCCTGGCCTATGGAATCTGGGCTTGCCTATCCCCATGTTTATGTGAGCTAATTCTTATAATAAATCTCAAAATTTGCATATATATTCTGACTAATAAAATAACCATTTCTAGCTCTTCAGGAACTTCACAATGGTATTGAGATCTGTTCTTTTGGTTTAATTCAGGCAAACTTGGCTCCAGGCTTGGAAATTGATCACAAAGTCTTATCACAATCCAATTTTTAATATTGGCTTGTATATCAATCCTAAAATGGATGATCTCCATAATCCTAAATTCTACTATCTCTCCAGTTGATAAAAGAATCATTCAAGAAAAGAAGCAAGAATTAGCTCTTATTGAACTCTAAAGGACCCTCAAGATGAAAAATTCAACCCCAGTGCAGATCTGGATTGAGTACCCTAATAGATGGCTAATCCTGCAGCCCCAGTTGAAGGGTAATTAAAAGAGAGGATGAGAAATAAAGCTGAATTTAAAAATTAAACAAATTAAAATTTACCAACATTTCAAATATCAAAAACTAGTCCCAATTCCACTGCTCTGAAAAGAAAGAATATAAAATTTTAGAAAAGAACTAATTTGAAGAACCCCTCCCCTAGCAGCCAAAAAAGCACTTCCATCTGCCCATTTTAGCCAATCTTTATATCACTTTTCTGGTTTGTAAAGTCTAACCCCAAATTCAAATCACCCTATTCTACCACCAACCCAGTCCTAGCCTGATAAAAACATTCTTTGTAACTTTCCATTTTAGGCATTACTGAAACTATTCTCAGTAGCATTCTCCCTTGTCAAAGACTATGAATAAATACAGCTTATTTTTTATACAGGTTTTGTTGGTGATCTTTGGGGGATTTTCACAAATTATCCCTCTGATTTATTTTTAGTTTATTTTGCGTATGTGTCTGTTTTCAGTATTATAAAGTTTATAAAGAGATTAGTCGATTTTGATGTGAATAGGTAAATTTGCTAAAGTTGGCTGTCCTTTGCTCCAAACTATATCCATCAAGTTTTCCTGAAATTTGGCAATTTATTATGTGCAATATACAGATTTATGTAAGTGAAATATATTCCCCACCCCCAAATATATTTATTTTTGGAATATATTCATAGCAGTTTGTACAAAGACTGGAAAACTGGGTGATGATTAATAACACATAACTATACTTGGTCAAGCATTATTTTTCAAATGAAAAATCACTTTAGGAGATATCATCAGCCATGTTACAAGCTAACCATAATTTTAGAAGGGAGTAAAAAATTTTCCAAATCAGAAAATCTTTCATCTCCATAATTAACCCAATTGGCACTAAAATAGAAAATGGAGAAGAGACATTAGGAACACTGAATAGTGACACTATTCTGAAAACCCTAACATTGAGAGGATAGAATTCTCAAAGGCATTAAAATGTAACAGGATGGTAAACATGGGAGGAAATAGTGTTCAAGAAAGGTCTGTATCTCTGACTCCTGTGTTAAGCAAGCCCTCCTAGCCTGATCTGAGGCTATGCAGTTTACCTAATTTACCACCCATAGCAGTTTATAAATAAATAAAGCAGAAGCGATGAAAGGAAGCTAAATCATCCATCATGCCTTTAGAGGCCTAGTCTATCTAAAAACAAACATCATTTAATTTCAGTTTACTGTAGCAGAAAATGGAAATAACACATAGTCATCATGAGCTTAGCACTGCCTCCTGACACAGAAATCTAGTGCCAAGTTGCTGAGTGATTTCAATATCAGGGTTGAATAATCGTTTTCATCATTCATTTTAAATGAACACTGACATGTCATTAATTAGTATTAATCAGGAAATTACCACATAAGCACAGAGAGAACAGCAGCCCATACACAGCTCATTAGGCTTATATAGCTTAAGACATGAAGCGGAATCTTAGATTCACTATTTACACAATTTTATTAAAATAATTCATTTAAAATTTTCAAACATAATGCGAAACAAAGGAAAAAACACATTGTAAGTAAATCCTCTTAAAGTAAATGAAATATTACTTTTGGCTAAATGACTGATTTTTTGTTACTCTAAAGGAGAAAACAAAGCATTTGAAAGCAAAAGAAATACAACAAATCAAAGAATAAATGTCACATATGAAAAGGAAAACTTATCAATAGATGAATATTTCTAAATGTCATTTTATAAACAACCATACATCTCATATTTACAGAAAGCAAAGGAGGAGAATACGGAACAAAAAAAAAAAAGAAAAGAAAACAGTTACTTCAAAACTGCAATTTAGACATGAATTTGGTTGTCCCCTTTATCTGATTTTTTTTTTTTTGCATGGGCAGGCACTGGGAATCGAACCCAGGTCTCCAGCACTGCAGGCAAGAACTTTGCCTGCTGAGCCACTGTGGCCCGCCCCCTTTTACCTGATTTTAAAGAGAAATATTGCCACGAAGTAAAAGTAGGAAAAAAAAAAAAACCTACTGTATATTCTGTGCATTTTGGGCATTCAGCAGACATTTATTTTTTAATTAAATAAAGTGACTTTCACTTCAAGAAAAAACTGATGTTTGTTGCCAAAAATTCAAGGTTTCAATCAAAAAGTAGATTTTTTTGAAAACTTATGTCTGGTACTGTAAGTTTGGCAGTTTCCTACTACCAAAAGAGCCTCCTGATAAGACCAATGGTGATATTAACAAGTGAGATTTTTTTTTATTATATAATGAAATGTTTCACTATTTGGAATATTTTCCAAATGGCCAATGTATGTTGTTACATAATTATGCATGGATGACATATTTTTTTGAAAAAAAATCCATCCATCCAAAGAGTGAGGAGAGCCAACAGATTTTAATGTCGCAAGGTACAGAACCTTCATTGATACGGTTTCTGGTTCCACATTGCAGCTAATCTTTAAGAAACGAACACATCCAAGTGGTGGCTGTAACCTTCAGAAAAGGCCTTGAAAATGCTCCCACCTTTTTCAACTGGGAGGCTGGATGTGCCTCATATACTTCAGCCAAAATAACTATATTACAGCAGATTAAATGTGAATGCAAATGAGACTCCGATGTCTTCTATTATGTCAGACCTAAAGGATGTCTGCAACGTGCATGGTAATGGTACTCTTCTATGGTAGGCAGAATTCTCAGCTGGCCCCCAAGATTCCAGGCCCCCAAAGTACCTGCCCAACATAACCCCCTTCTCCTTAGTGTAAGCGGGACCTGTGACTATAATGGGATAATCACTATCTTGACTAGATTAGATTATATGATAAAGGTGATGGGGTAGTCACTCCCTGATTACATTGCCTCCTGTAATTTCCCCTCATAACAGACTAAAGAGAGATTCTCTGCTGGCTTTGAAGAAGTGAGCTGCCCTGCTGTTAGAGTCCGCTGGCTAGGATCTGAGATGAGAGTAACCTGTAGGAGCTAAGAAGCAACACCAGGCCAACAGCGGGGGAGGAAACAGAGACTTCAGTCTTTACAACTACAAAGAACTGAGTTCTACCAACACCTGAATGAACATGGAAGGATCCAGAGGTCCAGAGAAAATCTCAGCCCCAACTGAAACAAATTTCAGCCTTGTGAGACCCTCAGCAGAGAACCCAGCTATGCTGTGCCTGCACCTCTGACCTATGGAAAGTCTGAGATAATAAATGGATATTGTTTTAAGCCACTAAATTTGTGGTAATTTATTACACAGCAATAGATAATCACACACAATTTTGGGGGCGGAGGGTGAGATTTGGAAAATATTGTTATTTTTATAAAAATATGTTAGCCTGTAATAGGTATATGTATTAGCTATCGATTGCTGCCATAATATATTTCAGAAATTTAATGGCTTAAAACAACACCCATTTATTATCTCACATTCCAAAATGTCAGAAGTACAGGCATAGCTGTGCTCAGTTGATTCTCTGCTTACAGTCGTCCAAGACCAAATCAAGGTGTTGGCGGAGCCTCCCTTCTGGAGGCTCTGGGCATGAATTTGCTTCCAAGTTCATTCAGGTAACTGGCAGAATTCAATATCATGTGGTTCTGTAGGAATGAGTTCTCCATTTACTTGCTTGGCTATCAGATAAAGGTTGCTCTTAGCTTCTAGAAACTGTCTTTATCCCTTGGCTGTGGCCCTCTTTCTCCACCAAGTCAGCAATAACCTTCAAATACCTGACCTGCCCTTCTGCTTCATATCTCCTCTTTCCTCTTCTGCTGTTTAGGACTCATCTAATCTACATTGGGTCCACCAAATTAATCCAGGATAATTCCCCTATTTTAAGATCAGATTATTAGTAGCCTCAACTATATCTGAAGTTCCTTCACTCCGGTACCTAATTATTTGATTGAATATAGGAATAGGAATGGGAACCTTGGAGAGGGAAAGTATCTTTAAAGTCTGCTAACCATTTTAATATTTTTATTTTATATTAATTAATTGATTTTTAATTTCAGATTCAATTTATATAACCCAATAAACAAAAGCTCTTTGAGGTCCTATATCATTTTTGTGAATGTGAAAGTGACTGAGACCCAGAATTTTAATAACAGCTGTTACAGTAAATTAACCAAAGTCATGTGCTCTTATCAATAACAAGTGGTTTCTTCTATATTTTTCTCTCTTACTTCAAGGCCCTGCTACAAGCTTTAGATTAGAAGTTGAATCTTTAGAGAAAATATTAAAAGAATGATAGCCTCAATAAAAAGTTGTACTGGTATACCTAACAAACGATACCAAAGGGAATCAAATCATGGGTACAGATGCCCCAGGACAAATGGTGCATACTCAACATATGCAGATACCTGTCATATTATGATCATGAATTAGAATTTCCAAGAATCTTTCAAATCCAGAAACAAATAATTTTGTGAAAATAGACTCCTAGAAAACCCCAGAATAGAAGAACAAGAATTGTCTAGGACTGAAAGAACCCAGAGTATGAAATTTAATTATTTTCTAAGGGTCAGAGGAGGAAACTTTTTCTTTTTTCCTTCATGATCATTTTATCCCTAACATTCAATTTAATAGGCAGGTGAAGCCCTACAAGGGACATGACTCCCACGAATGTAAATCTCCCTGGCAATGTGGGGACATGACTCAGGGGATAGGATGAGCTGGGACCTGGCATCATGGGATCAAGAAAGCCTTCTTGACCAAAAGGAGGAAGAAAGAAATCAAACAAAATAAAGTTTCAATGACTGAGACATTTCAAATAGAATCACAAGGTTATTTTGGAGGTTTCTTTTTAGTTTTTTGTGTATTAGAATAGCTAGAAGGAAATACTTGAAACTGTTGAACTGTAGTATAGTAGTTTGATTCTTGAGGATGACTGCATAGCTTTTATAGTGTGATCATGTAGTTGTGAAAACCTTGTGGCTGACGCGCCCTTTATCCAGGCTATCGACAGATGAGTAAAAAAAAAAAAAAAGACAACTAAGTAAATAAGTAATAAGTAATAGGCAGGAAATGAGGAGTAAAAAAAAAAATTGGATAGAGTACAATACTACTGGTCAACGAGAGGGAAGGGTAAAGGGTATGGGATGTATGGGGTGTTTTTTTTTTTCTTTTTATTTCTTTATCTGGAGTGGTAGAAATGTTCTAAAATGATCATAATGATGAGTACATAGCTATGTAATGATATTGTGAGGCATTAATTGTAGACTTTAGATGGACTGTAAGGTACATGAAGGTATCTCAATAAAAATATTTTTAAAAATAGGCAGATGAAAAAATTGAAATGAAACACTTTAAATAGCATCTTTTTCCAGGATCTCAGAAATATATATATATATATGTATTATATTAAAATTTCTTAAGGACGAGTCTTTAAGAAATTTTACTGCACGTTATAAGAACACATGCAAAAAAGTTCTCCGAAAAAATTATCAATAATGATTTTGTAGGAAATAATGAATATATTGATGTGCTTGTCTGCAAAACCATCCACAACAAAGGCAAAATAGTATACAAAGTGGCTTTACTGAACCCTTGCACTTTTCATGACATATAGTTATTAACATAGGTACAGTAAGAATCTATAATCTTTCTTAACATGATATAAATAAATAATTCTAATTTTTTACCATGATGACACAAGAAAGGTCACATAAAGACAAATATCTTTTAATTAGGTATGACTGACCCTTGAGTCCTTTCTATTAATGTGTTGAATCCTTCTAAGATCAACAAATGATGACTCTTCAGAGAAAAGAAACAGAACTTTGTTTTGAATTTTTTAGAATAAATCCTCAAAGAGGGATAAGTTCTTTATTAATAAAAAAAATAAGAGTACTTGTGTATGTAGCAATGCTGCCTATGCCTACAAAATCCTGGGAGAAACATATTTCCTGCTCTATGGTTCATGAAATGCCAGCCTTTCAGGTAGTAAAAACATCACTTCTGGAAAGGGCAAAAAGTATTAATGAGCTTGGGGAGTTCAACAAAAGGAGAATCTGTCTACATTTATAGTTATTGTAGGTAAAACTTGGTGGAAACCAATTCGATGTTTACGAGTTCCTTGGCATAGGATAAACAAGATCATATAAGAAATAAAACTACGTCTGGCACAAATATGTAGTTATGCATCTAGGAACTTTACAAAAACAGAAAAGAAGTTAATCTAAAATTTTAGTGTTATTTTACTCTAGTTGTTGGTATTAATCAAAACCTCATTACATCTATTTAAAAAAAATTGGCC
Source organism: Myrmecophaga tridactyla (assembly GCA_004026745.1). NCBI lineage: Eukaryota > Metazoa > Chordata > Mammalia > Pilosa > Myrmecophagidae > Myrmecophaga > Myrmecophaga tridactyla. Next base: position 2,527 of record PVIY010030818.1, on the reverse strand, counting down.
AAATTAACAAAATATCAAATTAATGATAATAAAACATAAAATCACTGAGCACATTTTTGTCCTCAAATTAATAGCCGAGTACAAAATTTGATCACAAGGAGAGGTTGAGAAAGCAAAATTAGCAGCTTCCCTAACTTCCATTATGACTAAGAACATCACTTCCACGGTTAGAAAAAATATATATATATACTGCTTTCCAACATAAACTAAAAAAAAATCTGGGACATCCTGTCTAGCACTAGTTCCTCAAATAAAAGGAACCTTGAACCTTTTTCAGTGAGTTAATGATTCCTTTTCAAAAAAGAAATTATTCTTGATTTTCACAATAGTGATGTCGGCAGATAAGTGATGACCTTTACATGCAAAATAGCCAGGTAATAAGACTGCTCTGTTTCTATAATAAATGCCATGAAGAAAGATAAGCCATTGCCATGGCAGAATTTTAAGGGGATTTGTCAAAGAAGAGCTTTCCAGTGAGGAAATTCTTGAGCAGAGACCTAAAGGGAGTGAGATGGCTAGACATATGGACATCTGTGGAAAACACATCCCAGGAGAGGAAATAGGGTCTGAGAAGGAGAATGCTTGAAGTACTCAGGAAACAGAAGAAGGCCAAGGTATGAGGGAGCCCAGTAGACAAAGGGAAAGTGGCAGGTAAACAGGAGATGTGCATTCCAGTAGACCACAGGCTTCTTTGGATTTTGTCTTAAGAATGATGATAAGCCCCTAAAGGGTTGTGAGAAAAGGAGCGACATGATTTATGTTTAAAAGAATTAATCTATAGGACTTGATTACCATAGATCCATAGAATACACCATGAATAAGAAGTAAGGGAAATATTTGTAATATTCTTTGAAAATACCCTAAAAACATATGGTTCACTGTCCTTAAATCTTCATTTGCAGGATTGTATGTGGTTATTTTCTTTTTCCTATTTTTCAGATTGGCTCATTATTTATATGTCTAGTTCCTGTTAAAATAAAATGCTATATCTTAGCACAGAAACTGAATGGATGTAATAGAAATGCACCAAAAAACATATATAAGAATGTTTATTTTAGCACTATTTATAATAGTCAAAAATTGGAAACCACTCAAATTAATATTAACAGTAAAGCAGAAAATTAGTTTGTGGCATATACATCTACTGAAATATTCTATGGCAGGGGGTAGCAAACTATGGTTCTCTGGTCAAATACAGCCTGCCATTTGTTCTTTTTTTGTGTGTGTGTGTGATTCTATATGGCAGGATCACATATTATTCTTTTTCCATATGAGTTATTGCCTGCACCATTTTGTTATATTTTTGTTGTTTGGTTTTTTGTTTGTTTGCTTGTTTGTTTGGGAAGTGCGTGGGCTGCATCTGTTTTTCTAATAAAGTTTTTTTGGGGGAAAACATCCATGCTCATTTGTTTATGTATTGTCAGTGTTTTATTTCATGCTAAAATAGCATGTTTGAGTAGTTGCAACAGGAACTGTACGGCTCACAAAGCCTAAAATATTTGCTATCTGGCCCTTTACAAAAAAAGTTTGCTGACCTCTGTTCTACAGCAATAAGAAAACAAACTAAAACCAGTAATGTGAAAGAATTTCACAAACATAATGTTAAATGAAAGAAGCCATACACAAGAGAGTATATGAAGTATAATTCCATTTCTACATTTGGGCGGGCCATGGTGGCTCAGTGGCAGAGATCTTGCCTGCCATGCTGGAGGCCTGGGTTTAATTCCTGGTGCCTGCCCATGCAAAAAAGAAAAAATAAATAAATAAATAAAAGATAAAACTCGTGATGTTAGTAGATAGGACAATGGTTACACTTCTCGGAGTTTGGAAAATGGTAACTGAAAGGGGACCTATAAGAGAATTTCTAGGGTGCTGATAATGCTCTATTTCCTGCTTTCTCTGCTGGTTCCATGAGCATGTTTAATTCATAGAATTTCAAGTAGCTGTAGTATTGTGATTTGTGTCCTTTGCTATATGTACATTATACTTCAATAAATAGTTTTAATTTATCATCTCTTTGAACAAGCATGTTTTACCAAACTATTCTACAATCAATAAATACTACCTGATTGTTAGAAAGAATCATATCTGAAGGAGAACAAATGGTCATCTGATTGTGGAGGAGAAAAGAATTTATTCATGATTTTGCAAGAATGAGTGCCTAGCCAAACACCAAGTGGTGGCTGGCATGCCAAAAAATAGAACACTAGGTCAATTATACCTGTGTCTGACCCGCAGTCCCTTCCCTATTTCTCCACTGATTGGATACTCCAGAGGTTGCAGTCTATCCAGGAAATCTAATTTGAACTTTCTGCCGAAGGTTCCCCCTGTGATTATGTTTTACATTTTTAATGACCCTAGCCATTAAGGAATTGGTTCTAAACTTGCATCAGAGGCCCTCCCCTCTCCCTACCTGCATCACCTTTGTAAAACTAAACTTAAATTTTGATTTTTACACTGCTACAATGTATATTAGTTTTCTATTGCTGTGTTAAATTAAAACAATACACATTTTTCATGTCACAGT
>PVIY010030817.1:0-30581 GCA_004026745.1 Myrmecophaga tridactyla | reverse complement strand
AAGAATAACCTCCAGGATAACCTCTCAACTCTGTTTGGAATCTCTCAGCCATTGACGCTTTGTCTCATTTCACTCTTCCCCCTTTTGGTCGAGAAGGTTTTCTCAATCCCTTGATGCTGGGTCTCAGCTCATTCTAGAGTTTTTCTCAATCCCTTGATGCTGAATCTCAGCTCATTCTGGGATTTCTGTCCCACGCTGCTAGGAAGATCCACACCCCTGGTAGTCATGTCCCACGTAGACAGGGGGAGGGTGGTGAGTCTGCTTGCTGTGCTGGCTGGAGAGAGAGGTCACATCTGAGCAACAAAAGAGGTTCTCTTGGGGGTGACTCTTAGGCTTAATTTTAAGTAGGCTTGACCTATCCCCTGTGGGGTTCAGTTTCATATGAGCAAACCCCAAGACTGGGAGCTCAGCCTATAGCTTTGGTTGTCCACACTGCTTGTGTGAGAATATCAAGAATTTAACTTGGGGAAGTTGAGTTTTCCCCCTTTCTCACCATTCCCCAAAGGGGACTTTGTAAATACTTTTCCACTCACTGATCAAATCACTCTGGGATTCATCAGGGCATCACCTGGGCAACGCAACAAAACATCTGTATTACTTTTAAATGTAATACTTAAATCCTTTGATTATTTGAGGTGTGTGTGTGGGGGGGTGTTCTAGTTTGCTAGCTGCCAGAATGTAATATACCAGAAACAGAATGGCTTTTGAAAACAGGAATTTAATAAGTTGTTAGTTTACAGTTCTAAGGCCGAGAAAATGTCCCAATTAAAACAAGTCTATAGAAATGTCCAATCTAAGGCATCCAGGGAAAGATACCTTGGTTCAAGAAGACCGATGAAGTTCAGGGTTTCTCTCTCAAGTGGAAGGGCACATGGTGAACACAGAGTTTCTCATCTGGAAAGGCACATGGTGAACATGGTCAGGGTTCCTCTCTCATCTGGAAGGGTACATTGCAAACACGGCATCATCTGCTAGCTTCTTTTCCTGGCTTCCTGTTTCATGAAACTCCCCGGAAGGCATTTTTCTTCTTCATCTCCAAAGATCACTGGCTGGTGGACTCTACTTCTCATGGCTATGTCGTTCTGCTCTGCTCTCTCTGAAATCTCTCATTCTCCAAAATGTTTCCTCTTTTATAGAACTCCAGAAACTCATCAAGACACAATGGGTGGAGACATGTCGTCACCTAACCCAGTTTAACAACCATTCTTTATCTCCAGGGAGATGATCTGATTATAGTTTCAAACATACAGTATGAATAGGGATTATTCTGCCTTTATGAAAAGGGATTTAGATTAAAACATGGATTTTGGGGGGAACAGACATCCTTCCAAACCAACACGGGGGGTATTTATCGTTTGCTTGCTGATTTGTAAAAGCTTTATTGTAAAGGATCTCAATCTGTTTTATTGTTTCCTGGTCCCCTGGGTTGACCATCCTTCCTTTGCCCTTCCATAAATAGCTGGTGGGTCTCAGCATTTCATTCTTGGGCTTGTCTCTTCCATTACTTCATGTCTTCCCTGTGGAAGCCCAGACATTTTCATGGCTTCTACTGTCCCCTAATCTCGTAACTCCAAGTCTTCTTTTTTTTTTTTTTTCACATTTGTTTATTGTGAAATATATATAGATGCAAAAGCAACATATTTCAAAGTACATTTCAACAACTAGTTATAGAACAGGTTTCAAAGTTTTGTATGGGTTACAGTTCTGCAATTTCAGATTTTTCCCTCTAGCTGCTCCAAGACACTGGAGACTAAAATAAATATTAATATAATGATTCAGCAGTCTTACTCATCTGTTAAATCCTAACTTCTCTGCCACAACTCTTCCTCCTTTGATTCTTCTCCCAATCTTTAGGAATATTTGGGTTATGCCCATTCTAAAATTTTTCCTGTTGAAAAGTGGTATCAACCATATGGGATGGGGGATGGAATTGGTTGTTGTTCTTGGAGAGGTTGGCCCCTCTGGGTTTCAGGTCTTATCTGCCTAGGAACCCATCTGGAGGTTGTAGGTTTCTGGAAAGTAAACTTAGTGCACGCAACTTTTGTGGGATCTTAGTAGAGCCCTAGGTATTTTTTAGGTTTGGCAAACCATGGCAACTAGCACTATCTAGCTGAAGCTTGCATAAGAGTAGCTTCTAGAATAGCCTCTTGACTCCATTATTTTGTTACATTTCTTCTCCCCCTTTTGGTTTGGAAGGCATTGTTGGTCCTACAGTGCCAGGGTCAGGCTCATCCTAGGGAGTCATGTCCCTCATTGCCTCAAGACATAACTCCAAGTCTTTGTCCCCAACCCTGAGTACTCAGTTTCCCACTAGACATTGTCACTGGATAACTCAAAGGACCGCAATGTTGAAGACGGCAGAGTGAGAAACCTCAGGGCTCCTTCTCCTCATGGAACCTCTGAACAACCAGTAAGAACTAGTAGAAGCATCTTTCTCAAAGCTCCAGAAAATTGCTAAAGGACTTACTAACAGGACAAGCACAGAATCAAGAGAAAATTTTCTTTAAAGTTGTAGGGGACTTTGTCTTTGCCACCGGACTTGTACAGCCATCTTGAGAGCCCTCTTCTCCTGTGCACAATGGCCACTCTTACGGAAGAACTGATAGCACCAGTTGCAGAAGCAGCAATAGTCCTAAACAATAAAATCACTGTAGTGGGTGTTGGGCAAGTTGATGTGACATGTGCCATCAGCATTTTTGGAATGCCTCTGGCTGACAATCTTATCCATGCGGATGTTTTGGAAGATAAACTCAAAGGAGAAATGATGAATCTGCATCATGGAAGCTTGTTTCTTCAGATACCTAACATTGTGGCAGATAAACATTACTCTGTGACTATCAATTCTAAAATTGTCGTGTTAACTGCAGGAGTCTGTCAGTAAGGGGGGAAGAGTTGCTTCAACCTGGCTCAGAGGAACATTAATGTCTTAATTCATTATTCCTCAGATCCTCAAGTACAGTCCTAATTGCATCATAATTGGTTCCAACCCATTGGATATTCTATCATGTTACCTGGAAACTAAGTGGATTACCCATGCCCCATGTGATTGGAAGTGGGTACAATCTGGCTTCCACTAGAGTGCATTATCTTATAGCTGAAAAACTTGGCATTCATCCCAACAGCTGCCATGGATGGATTCCAGGAGAACCTAGAGACTCAAGCATGACAGTATGGAGTGGAGTGAATGTGGCAGGAGTTTCCCTCCAGGAACTGAATCCAGAAATGATAACAGATAATGTTGGAAAGTTGGAAGGAAGTACATATGATGGGTTGTTGAAAGTGCCTATGAGGTCATCAAGCTAAAAGGATATACCAACTGGGCTATTGGATTAAGTGTGGCTGATCTGATTGAATCCATTTTCAAAACTGTGCAGGATTCATCCAATGTAACAATGGAGAAGGGGATTTATTGCATTGAGAACGAAATCTCCATAAGCTTTCCACATATCCTGAATGCTTGGGGATTGACCAGTGTTATCTACCAGAAACTGAAGGATCATGAAGTTGCTCAACTCAGTGCAAATACCTTCTGGGACATTCAGAAAGACCTAAAAGACCTGTGACTTTTGAGTTCTATGCTGTAGAAATTTAAAAACTGCCATGTGATTAACCTTGAGCCATTAGTTATCATCCATGTGCATGGATCACAGTTTGCTTTTATCTTCCTATATATGTGAATTTGGGCCCACAGAATCAAAACTAATCCTTGGTTTAATGCTTGCAATAGGAGCCCTTAAACAAAATTAATTATCATAGTGTGAAAAGAAAGTGGTAGGACCTCGTGACACCTAGCTGGACCCTTTCCCCTGCCTTCGCCAGCTCAGTGCAGAGCCAGCCCATGCTCCTAATGCAGATCCCTGGTCCCGGTCCTGGAGGGAGCAGAGTACATGCTGGGAGCATGTATGCCTGACCAAATCTGTCTGGTGATGGCCTGAGGGACTCACCGTCCCAGAACTTACCCTGCATGTAGAAGGCAGCTCACTGAGCTCTCCTACAAAATGCTGTGGGAGGGATACCTGTGGCAAGGGACTGCTGGCTGTAGGGCATATTGTTCACTTCCTGAGACTGTGAGCAAACTCTTTCCTGGAGAAGAGAGGAATTCCTGGGGCCAAATGGCACAGCCAAGACAAGATGCACTCTGAGAAAGGGTCATAGAGGCGCCAATTATGACCTGGATCTACTCTCCAAATTCAGTCTCCCTGAGGGAGCACAGTCACACACTCAATCTGCAAAGATTGAGAAAGGTGTCTTGTTTTGTTTTTTTTTCTGTTAGTTCCTAACATTCAAGGAAAACACTGTCATAATAATAGCTGGATACAAACTTAAGAAACAGACACATCAGAGTCTGGAGTCCAGCAATAACACATTAAAATTTCAAGATGTCTAGATTTCAGCAAAAGGCTAAAAAGCATAAGGAAACAAAGTGATGACCCAGGCAAAGGAGAAGATGTCCCAGAATTAGGACACACCAAACAGACTTTTCAAAAATCTCCTAAATATGCCCAAAGAGCCAAAGGAAAACAGGGACAAAGAACTAAAGGAAATCAGAAACTTAGTAGGTGAACACAAAGAGAATATCAGTGGAGAGGTGGAAATCATGCAAAAGAGCAAAATAGAGCTGACGACCTCAGTAACAAGAATTTAAAATCTCCTAGAAAGGGGTTGCAAGGGTAGTTCAGTGGTAGAATTCTCACCTGCCATGTGGGAGATCTGGGTTTGATTCCCAGTCTATGCACTTCACCGCCCCCCCCCCCACCAAAAAAAGATCAGCAAATGGTGCTGCGATAACAGGATAGTCATATGGAAAAAGAATGAGATGTGACCCTCACCATATAGCAAACAAAGGGAAAAAAAAGTCCCTAGAAGTGTTCAGTAGCAGATTGGAGCTGACAAAAAAGAATCAGAGAACTTTAAGATAAGACCATTGAAATCATCCAGTCTTGGGTTCAGAAAGAAAAAAGAATGATGAAAAGAGAACTGAGCCTGAGGAATCCGTGGGACAACATCAGGTATACTAGTGAACACACTGTGGGCATCTCAGATGAGAAGAAAGAGGGAAAGGGGAAGGGGGACTATTCAAAGAAATAATGGCTGAAAAGTTCCCAAATTTAGCGAAAGACTGAAATATACACATCCAAGATACTCCACCAACTCCAAACAAGATAAACCAAATAGACCCACAGCACGCCATGTTATAGTCAAACCGTCAAATGCCAAAGATAAAGAGAGAATTCTAAAAGCCACAGAGAAGCAACGTGTCACATTCAAGGGAGCCTCAGTAAGATTAAATGCTGCTTTATCAGAAACTATGGAGGCAAGAAAGTGGTAAGATGTCGTGTTTAATAAGTGCTGAAAGCAAAAAATTGCCAACTAAGAATTCCATATTTGGAAAAAGTATCTTCCAAAAATGAAGGGGGGATTATGACATTCCCAGATAAAGAAAAATGGAGGCACTTTGTCACCATAAACCAGCCCCACGGGCTAGTAAAGGGAGTCATATAGGTTGAAATGAAAGGACACTGCACAGTTGACTGAAGCCACATGAAGAAGCGAAAATTTCTGGTAAAGATAAAGGCAGGGGCAAACACAAATACTGGTACTCTTGTATTTTTTATTTGTGACTCCCTTTTTTACTTCCTACAGGGTCTAAAAGGCAAATACACAAAATGTATTATTAAATCAGTGCTGTTGATCTCATCATGTAATTTGTGACAAGAACCACTTAAAGGTGGGTGGACAGAGGGGCACAGGAGCATGGTGGGGGCATTCTATTGGAATTAAGTTGGTATCAAGGCAAATGAGATTGTTGTAGATTTAGGATGTTAAATTCAAGCCCCGTGGTAACCACTAAGAAAATATCAGAGAATAGAGAATAGAGCACAGGTTACCAGGGGGTGGGGGGCTGAGGCAATAGGAAGTTAATGCAAAATGAATGGAGGGTTGTGTTTGGGGTAAAGGGAAGGTTGTAGCAGTGGACGGCAGTGAGGGTACTGCAATGCTGTGAATGTGATTCATCCCACTGCATGGTGTGCTTGGGAGAGGGTGGGGCGGAGGGTTTAAGTTATATATCATCCCACAGTTAAAACAACAAAGAAAAACTAAGATGACAAGTCAATGCAATGCATAATACAGGATGGGATCTAAGAATGGAGGAGAAAAAGGCTCAAAAGGATATTACTGGAGCATAGAAAAAATTGGAATATAGAATGTAAGCTTTACATGAATGTTAAATTTCTCGAACTTGATAACTGCACTTAAGGAGATTACAACACAAGTGAATGTCCTTGTCTGTGGGAAATATACATGGAAGTATTATGTATTCAAGGAATTTGATATGTACAACCAGCTCTCAAGTGTTCGATACGACAGATAGACAGACAGGCAGATAGTGTTATGGCAAAGGTGGCAAACTGGTAAAATTGGTGGACCTGGGTATCTGGGGGCAGGGAGTAGGGGTATGTTGAAGTTCTCTGTATGGGGTTTGTATTATTTTTGCAACTGTCCTATAAGTTGGAAATTAGTTCAAAATAAAAAACTAAAAAAAAGAATGCAAAACTCGGTATTTCTTTCACTCTGCCCTTTCTCTTACCCCCCTCCAGAAGTGCTCTGCTGCCTTCCCTTCTCAGCCGAGTCCAGTCTCCCTAATAGAGTCCTGTGCACTCGGGGTCTACACACCCCCACTTTCTTCTCCCCTGCGTGCCAGGCACTGTGAGCCGGGGGAAGATGCCCTGCTCAGGGACACTGATTAGCTGACTAACCTTCGGTCCCAAGTCCACCCTGGGTCTTGGATACTTCTCAACAAATAAAGCCATTAGACCAGAAAAATCTTCACGGTTCACCCCCAGTGATCTATTTATAATTTTGTAAGTCTTTAGGATAAGCTAATACATTTTATTCATGGAGGACATAGATGTCTTTTATGGAGCCTTTTAATCATGGATGTAGAAAGTCAGTGAAATGGCAGATGTGAAACCACAAAACCTCTGGAGAGCTCCATAAAAGTAAATTTATTTCTACCATGGGCTTGTCATCCTTGGCTCTGATCAAGAGGAGTTTTCCTTTCCTGCCCAGAAACGCCTTCCTTCTATTTCCATATATACAAAGAAATTGAAAATAGGATCTCACATACTTTCACACCAGTGTTCCAAGCAGCCTTATTCCCGATAGCTAGAGGGTAGAAAAAACCCAAGTGTTACCAGCAGATAAATGGATTAACATACATAGATATGATGGGATATTGTTCAACGATAAGAAGGAGTGAAATCCTAAGCCATGCTGAAATCTGGAAGAACCTTGCAAACTGATGTTGAGTAAAATAAGCATGCACATAAAATACCGTGTGACTTCCCTTATATAAAATATCTAGAAATAGCAAATGGGTAGAGACAGAAAGTAGTTGAGCAGCTACCAGGTTTGGGAGAGGAGGCAAAGGGGAGTCTTGCTTGGTGGTTAGACAATATTTGTAAATGTTAGAGATTTTTAAATAAAAATGTTTTTAAATACCTTCTCTTCCCTGCAGGTAGTACCAGTGACATCATGACAAGTGACCACAGCCCAGTGTTTGCCACATTTGAGGCAGGGGTCACCTCCCAGTTTGTCTCCAAGAATGGTAAGTGGTTGGTAGCAAGCGTTTCTTCTCCACAAAGCCCGGATGCCGTGGGCACCCAGCTTTTGGTTGCAGCTGTGGCTTGGAATTGTCGAACCCACACCTGGATTTCAGTATAGAGAATTTAATTGTTCTATTTTGCAAATTTGTCAGCTTTTGAGCCCCAGTTTTAGTACAGTCTGAAAAATTGGGTAACTCAGTGTTTCCCAAGGTGTGATATATATACAACAAACAATGATTGTGGACGGGACATGAACAGATAGTCATTTATAGTGCATTTCTTTTAATATGTTTTAAGTCTGTCTCTTCCGTGCAAGGCAAGCAAGAATGATTTTCTGTATAGACATAAGATATACGATCTTATTTAAATGCTTTTATTTAAGTTTACAAAATGAGTCTATTTAAGGGAATATTAGTACAGAGTCGTGGCAGGCAAAGATGGTTCAAATTGTAAAGGTGGATGCAGATGACTTGAATTTTAGAAATAAACAATGTTTTGCAGGTAATTTTGTTGTTGTTGTGTAAAATAACATATACAAAAAAGCAATAAATTTCAAAGCACACCGCAACAATTAGTTATAGAACAGATTTCAGAGTTGGTATGGGTTACAGCTCCACAATTTTAGGTTTTTCCTTCTAGCTGCTCCAAGACACTAGACACTAAAAAAAATCAGTAAAATGATTCCATACTCATTTATTAAATCCTATCTTCTCTGTTATAACTCCACCTTCTCCTTTGCTCTTTGTCCCCATCTTTAGAGGTGTCTGGGCTATGCCCATACTAATTTTTTCATGTTGGAAAGGGCAGTTGATAATGTGCGATAGGGGGATAGAACTAGGTGATGTTCTGGAGAGGCTGGCCCCTCTGGGTTTCAGGACTTAACTGACCTAGGAGCCAATCTGGAGGTTGTAGGTTTCTGGGAAGTAATCATAGTGCATGGAACCTTTGTAGAATCTCAGATAGAGCCCAGGTGTTCTTTAGGATTGGCAGGAATGGTTTTGGTTGGGGTTTGGCAAGCCATGATATATAGCAATATCTAACTGAAGCTTGTCTAAGAGTCACTTCCAGAGTAGCCTGTCAACTCTATTTGAACTTTTTCAGCCACTGATACCTTATTTGTTACAATTCTTTTCCTCCTTTTGGTTGGAAGGCATTGTTGATCCCATGGTGCCAGGGCCAGGCTCATCTCTGAGAGTTATATCCCATGTTACCAGGGAGACTTTCACCCTTGATACCATATCCCACACCGGAGTTGGGTAATGATTTTACTTGCTGTATTGCTTAGAGAGAGAAAGGCCATATCTGAGCAACAAAAGAGATTTTCTGGAAATAATTCTTAGGCCTAACTATAGGTAGGCTAAGCTTCTCCACTACATAAATAAGCTTCACAAGAGTTAGCCTCAAAATCAAGGGGTTGGCCTATTAACTTGGGAGTCCCTAATGTTTGAGACAGTATCAGGGCTTTCCCTAGTGGTAAAGTTTAATAGTTCTCTTTTTTTCCTTCCCATCTCTCAAGGGACCTTGCCAATACTTTTTGATTAACTTTCCAATACACTCTGGGATGTGTCTGGGCATTGCATTAAGCTATACAGAATTACAAGCCCTCATTCCCGTTCTGGGCTTCCTGTGTTTGGGTTGTTTAAATGACCTATGCAGGCAGGTTGAGTTAGATTATGTGTTACGGGAAATTTAGGTTTTGGACAAAGTAAACCTTTCTTCCTTTGGTCTCATACACTAGGTGAAGTTCTAAACTGCAGACAACATCCTCCTTACCCCTGTATTCTGATTTACCTTAGACCCTACCCGATGAGCTTCGTTCTTATCTCTAATTGAAGCCTGATCTCTTTTTCAATTTCTTTGACAGTTGTTGTATGAAGCAATGCTGACTTTCAGAGCTGCAGAACTTCTACTCTGAGCCTTAGGTTTCACACAGGTACCCAGAGTTCCAGGGAAATACCAGGTTATACGTATATAGTACAACATCTCAAAATCTAAAATTACAATTATAAATCCAGATTAATGTGATTGGTATAGGAGCTTACAATCTAGTCCCCAGTTTTCTTACAAGTATTTTCTAAATGCGACCATGCAATATTTCTTCTTTTGTTTCTGGCTTATTTTGCATCCCATAATGACCCCCTCAGTTTCATTCACCTCGTTGCATGTCTCATGACTTTGTTCCTTTCTGTAGCAGTACAGAATTTGGTCACATGTATATGCCACAATTCCCCATCCTGCTTCCCAGTCTGTGTATCCTTCAGCCCCTCCATCCATTGGGCATCAGGTATAATGTCCATAGTCAGCAGTCTGTATCTCACATTATCCTCACTTAGTGGTGATAACACTCTCAATTTTAGACAATTTTCATTGCTTCCAAGAGAAAAATAACTGATAAACACCCTCATGAAATAAATGCAGGTGATTTTGAATGAGAATGCCATCCTTGTCCCAGCCGGGACCCAGCGCCCTCTACAGCATGTCCAGCCCTTGGCCTGGGTGACCAGGGAAAGGTGCTGCTGCCTCCTCTGCCCAGCCCACTTCTGTGTTGCCCACAGCCCAGGCTCCCTCAGGAAGGCTGAGTGGGGACCCAAGAACAGGTCGGGAGAGACAGGCTTGTCCTGCAGCTTTCTTTTTTTTTAATATTTTTATTGATACATCTTCATACATTCCATAAGTGGTGTACAATCAGTGGCTCACAATATCACCACATAGTTGTGTATTCATCACCTCAATCATTTTTTAGAACATTTGCATCACTCCAGAAAAAGAAAAAAGGAAAAACTCACACATACCATACCCCTTACCCCTCCCTCTCATTAACCACTAGTATTTCCATCTACCCAATTTATTTTACCCCTTATCCCTCTTATTATTATTTATATTTTTATCCATATATACATATATATATATTTTTAAACATAACACACAAACACAAACATTCTTACCATATGATCATTCCATTCTTGGTATATAAACAATAACTCACAATTTCATCACATAGTTGTATATTCATCACCACAATTACCTCTTAGAACATTTGCATCAATCCAGAAAAAGAAATAAAAAGAAAAAAATTCGTACATACCATACCCTTTACCCCTCACCTATCACCACCATTTCAATCTACTAAATTTATTTTGACATTTGTTCCCCCTATTATTTATTTTTAAGCCATATGTTTCACTCATCTGTCAATAAGGTAGATAAAAGGAACATCAGACACAAGGTTTTCACAATCACACAGTCACATTGTGAAAGCTATATCATTATACAATCATCTTCAAGAAACATGGCTCTACATTTTCAGGCAGTTCCCTCCAGCCTCTCCATTACACCTTAAATAAAAAGGTGATACCTATATTATGCGTAAGAATAACCTCCAGGATAACCTCTCGACTCGGTTTGGAATCTCTCAGCCATTGACACTTTATTTTGACTCATTTCTCTCTTCCCCCTTTTGGTCGAGAAGGTTTTCTCAATCCCTTGATGCTGAGTCCCAGCTCATTCTAGGAATATCTGTCCCACATTGCCAGGGAGGTTTACACCCCTGGGAGTCATGTCCCATGTAGAGAGGGGGAGGGCGGTGAGTTTGCTTGTTGTGTTGGCTGAGAGAGAGAGGCCACATCTAAGCAACAAAAAAGGTTCCCTGGGGGTGACTCTTAAGCCTAATTTTAAGTAGGCTTAGCCTATCCTTTGCGGGGTTAAGTTTCATATGCACAACCCCCAAGATTGAGAGCTCAGCCTATTGCTTTGGTTGTCCCCACTGCTTGTGAGAATATCAGGAATTCTCCACTTGGGGAAGTTGAATTTTCCCCCTTTTCTTCCTGCATCCTTCCTGCCTGAGGACATAGGTGAGGCTGCAGCGCTGACCTGGAAGCTCTTCTTCATACTGTGTGGTCTAATGTCCAGGGCCCAGCCATGTAACGTCCCTCTCCAGCCAGGCCTGGACCCACCATCCTGTCTCTTTCATAGGTCTGGCCACTGTGCCTTTCCAGAACCTTCCTCGCCTCTAGGTTCCTCAACTTCCCTGGCCCACCCATCTCCCCTCTCTAGGCTTCTACAGCACTGATGAGGCTCCTGCCATCTCAACCTCTCTTACCGAGTAGGCCATCCTCAGGATCAGGCTTGGTGTCCTCCCCATTGGGACAGGGCCTGAGGACACAGGAGATGCTCAAAAATCCTGATGACCTGGGTCCAGCATTGCTTGAATGCTTTCCTAAGCAGAGCCCTGGCCTAGGTGCTGTGGTGCTTAAAAAAAAAAAAAAAAAAGATAGAAAGTAAGGATGGGAGGGAGAGAGGAGATGTTTGCCCCTCCTCTCCAATGGCTCGAAATTCATACAGAAGGACAGAACACACATCCAAAACAGCTTAAGACCCTGGCAAAAGCATCAACTCAACTAATACGGATGATGCCAAGTTAACTGAGTACAAAGGAGCTTAAAGAGCCCAGAGTAAGGAGTGGGGTAACTGTGCCCGAGGAAGGAGACACGGGTATCCCTCACCTTCTGAACAGAATTGGAGTTTATTTGGCTATCGAGTGACTGAGCCATTATACAAACTCTCTCCGCCGGAACTAACCGGGAAACTGAGGCTATAGCTGACAGCACTGCCCACGCAGCTTTGGTGGCACATTTCTGAGTCTTGTCTCTAGGTCCCTTGGCTCCTTGACGCCTTCGCTCTCTCTGCACTGCTCTCTGTCATTGCCAATTCATGATCTGCCAGAGAGCGAGCCCCCTCCAGCAGGACAGGGTAGAGAAAGAAGAGGAGGACAGTCCAAACAAAAACCCCAACTTTACAGCTGATAGCTAGCTTTCCTTCCAGTTTGTTTTATCTTTTCCTATTTAGATTCTGACATTTTTAAATTCTTGCATTTTAGTAAGAACGCTACCTTACTATGGATATTAGCAGTTTATGGACCTAATATTTGCAAATGGTCTATTTGGGCAGGTAAAATTACATAATGCAGAGTTTGAAACAGGAGAACTTTTTATCTTTTTTCTTTTAACTGTATGATATCCCTCAAGTAATGGCAGTGTACCTTGTGCCACTGAGCTCCCAAAGTGCACCAATTTTGTTTTTTTACTGTGCTTCACATAAATAGAAAAAATAGTTATATTTTATTTATTTAGTCATCAGGGCTGCTCTGGGTGGCAGGTGGGATTTCACGGTAGCTTGACTTCAAGGAAAACTCTCCTTCCACGCGGACACTTGCCTTCCTGGCTCCTAGAAGGAGCTCAGTGTGATTTGAGATGCTGCGTCCGAGTCGAGTCTGTTCTCACCTCTTCTAGGCCCTGGGACTGTGGACAGCCAAGGGCAGATCGAGTTCCTCAGATGCTATGCCACGCTGAAGACCAAGTCCCAGACCAAATTCTACCTTGAGTTTCACTCCAGCTGCTTGGAGAGTAAGTGGTGGCTGAATGACCCTTTGGTCAGGGCAGGCCAGGATACTTTTCTATAAATGGTACTTGACCCCCTTTCTCCCTTCTGTAGGAAGGACTCACAATGGGCCTTAGTGGGGGTCAGAGCAGTGGGGGGCACGGGTGGAGGCTACAAGGGTCAGGCCCCCCTGTGCCTGGGATGCCACTGCAACCCTAGGGGCAGGGGTGGTCCCTGGCCTGCTGACCACTCAGCAAGTTCTGGGCCATTAAGCTGGCTGGGTCTCCTCTCTGCCCCTTTAGGGCCGAGCTTAGCCCATCGAGGGTCCCCCAGTCAGCCAGGGGAGGCCGGCCCTGCAGCCTGGACACCACCCCCTGTCCCCACCCCGTCCCTCCCAGCTCCTCTCGCTGTCTCCCAACATCCTGGGCATCCTTCTCAGGTGATATGATGCAAGAACAAAGTGGAGCTGGATGGCGCCTCTCCACCAGCAGCAGGTCACACAAATTGTGTTTAGGAAACACCCTTTCTGAGTGGCATTTCTAGACACATTGTCTAAAGCTGTTTCACGGCAAGAGAGGATCTGTGTGGCTCCCAGTTCTCCTCCCAGGGATGGTCCAGAGGTGGGGAGAGGGGGACTTTCCCCAAAAGGGGCATTTAGT
Source organism: Myrmecophaga tridactyla (assembly GCA_004026745.1). Lineage (NCBI taxonomy): Eukaryota > Metazoa > Chordata > Mammalia > Pilosa > Myrmecophagidae > Myrmecophaga > Myrmecophaga tridactyla. The sequence goes on along the minus strand of PVIY010030817.1, from coordinate 16,939 downwards.
GGGGCGATGCCTGGGATGCTTCCAGAAATTGGGGAGACAGGGGTCGCCAGCCACAGTACAGCGCTGCCTCCAGCCCCTTCCTTCTCCATGTCAGCCTGCGCGAAGTCCCGGTGACAGTTCAGCCTTCTCCACCAAGTCCCCAGGTCCCAACTCGCTGCGCCGGGTCACAGCACTTCCAAAAATGATGAGGATTTTAGTGCGGGTGTTTTTAATAAACTATCAAGACATTTGCATACATTTCTATGGAAACAGCATATTAGGAGGTTTAAATTAGAATTTCAAAAGGGTGCTATGTTGAGTGGTGTGGGACGAGCTGTCATGCTCTCCTAATCTTCTTGCCTGTGTGTGATGGTTTCTTTGTTGCCGAGAAGGAGGGGGAGTCTCTTTGCTTTTTCCTAAAAATATTTAGGAAATGGCAAATGAATGACCATCCCCTCCACAAAAACAGAATCCCCAACCAACCTGACTCCCCAAAGAGGCTGAGGCCCCTAGAGATGCAGAAGCAGGGGGAGCATCCTCAGGGCTCTGGGGGTGGGGGGGACGGGGGGGGCGGCACGTCTGGGACAAGGAGTCTTTGTGGTGTGAGTCTTGCTCTGTTTTCTGGACACTGGCCCGCTTGTCCCCTGTCAGGTTTTGTCAAGAGTCTGGAAGGAGAAAACGAAGAAGGAAGAGAAGGGGAGTTGGTGGTGAAGTTTGGTGAGACCCTTCCTAAGGTAAATTCCAGAACACATCGTCCCCCAGGGAGACTTGCCCTCGCCGGGCCAGCCGTTCCGGCCGGTGGCAGAGCTCCATGGCCGTGACCTGCCATACTTACAGCACACCCTCGGCCGAGGGGCTCCACGGCCCCCTGTTCAGCAGCGGTCAACGACATGCCCACGTAGTTGTAAGTCCTTCTGATGGGCCGCAGACGAGATTTAGGGGTGGCCTCACCTGACACACGATTTCGTAAGGAAGGGAAACTGAGCCTCAGAGCCCAGAGAGATCTGTAGTGACAGACCCACCTCTAGGGCCCCGAGTCCCTTTTTTGGTGCTTCGCAAACCAACCAGCTCCTTCTCGGATGTGCGGGAGGCGCCCCACGTGGGTTTGAGGTTCCCCCACAGCAGGGAAAGCCTGACCTCAACATGCCCCCTGCCAGCCACTGGGGCCGCTGGGAAGCAGCTGCTCCCCACAAGGCTAGCAGGCAGAGCGGGATTCTCTGTCATCCTCTGAGCCGCACCTCCAGGAACCTGCAGGCTGTGCTGCAGGGTTGGGAAGGGGGGCGGGCCTTGTGGGTGCTGCTGCCTTCCATGCAGCCAGCTGTCCTGGGAGGGGGTGGAGAGAAGGGACTGCTCCCTGCACTGGGGGAACAGGGAGTGGGGTGCAGGGCTGCTGAGCCTGTCTCCCTGCTGGGGTCCCCTGAGGCCTGACTCCCGATCCCATTTCCATTTGCATAACAGCCTGGCCCCACTCCCCACGATCCCCTTTAATTATGGGATCTGCAAAGGAGGGAAGGAAAGGAAGGGAGGCAGTGGAGGTGGGGGCAGATTTGGGGTGAGGCCAGCTCCCAGCTCAAAGGCCTGGGGTGCAGGGTGCTGGCAGGGGCAGGGAGGGAAGTTAGCCTCCCACCTCACTCGACAGGGTGTACACGTGTTTTCCTCCCTGCTCTCTTGGGCGTGAGAGGTAGAGACACCCATAATCCTGTTTTCTCAAATATTCTCCACACCTGTGCTAAGCCCTAAACCTGTGCTTCTGTCTGCAGCTGACACCCATCATCTCTGACCCCGAGTACCTCCTGGACCAGCACATCCTCATCAGCATTAAGTCCTCTGACAGCGACGAATCCTACGGTAAGGGGCCCAGCACAGGTTCCGGGGGGGTGTGAGCCCTGCCCATAGGCTAGACCGCCTCTGGCGTCAGGGAGGCCGTGACACCCCCTTCACTTCACCCCAGCCTACTCCTTGCCTCTCGCTTTTGTTTCCCTGCCTTAGGGATGCCAGGGGGCATTTACCCTTGAGTCACCCTCCAGCCCCATGGCTTCAGCAGCCACAGCTTCTCCCATTTCTTGACCAAACCCCCCACCCCAACCCCATGCATCAGATTCTGGACCAAGGTATTAGTTTAATCCTAACAATGGTTTTCTGAAGCAACTGCTATTGTCTCCATTAGTTGATGAGAAAACTGAGGTTCAGAGAGGGTAAGGGGCTCTCCTGTGTCACACAGTGGTTAAGTGGCTGTGCTGTGATCTGAACCCAAGTCTGCCTGTCCTTCTCTGCTTCCCGCTTTTCTGGCCAACCTCCCCTGTCTAGGCAGCCCCTCCCCACCTGGGCCTGTTCTCTGAAACACCTGCCCAGGCTCTATCCCCCAGCTGCTGCCCTCTGTTTGAGGACCCCACACAGGGGACTCGGCCTGAAGTGTCGTAGGTTCCCCTGGAACCAGGCCTTGGGGTGCTGATATGTCTGCCCAGTGCTCTCTGGCCTTCTGCTCAGGAGAGCAGACTGGGAAGGTCCTTGGGGGCCTGCGGTCCCACCCGCCATCCTGCGTCACTGGGCGTCCCTGCAGCATGTCCTCAGCCTGTCCCGGCTGCAGCCCAGGGGCAGGTGCTCCCTCTCCCCAGTAAATCCATGTGTCCTTCCTAACATCTCACAAAGGCCACTGCCCCTCGCTTGTCCTGGCCACTTGCATTCTATTTTGGGACTCTGCTCAGGCCCAGGCCTCCTCCTTGTTCAGTTTCTCTTATTCTCTCTTTTCGGAGACTGCTCCATGTGTAAGGAGAAGCCTCTTCCATCTCTTCCTCCCCCATGCTTCTTTGTGCTCACAGTTCCCAGCTGTAAACTTTCTGCCCAGATATGTGGGCCTTCCACCTCCTCAGATCCTCTCTTGCTCTCAAATTTGGTATTTCTCACTTGTTAACTTTTCCCTTGTAAGTAACCAGGAGGCCATGGGCTTTTGTGGGGAAGGCCAGCTCATTTGATTTGAAGGAAAAGGAGGGAACTGGGGGTCCCAGGCGAGCCAATGATCAATATGGTCCCTGAGCATAGGGGCAGAGTGGGTGCCCCCGACCCACCCCCATTTGCTGGCAGCTTCTGGCAGCTTCCTGTGCACAGGATAGTTTCCCTTTAAAGGATGGGGAAAGGGACAATAGGAAAGGTCCATGGGGAATGAGACACAGATGTGGTGGAGGCTGTGTCCTGCTCCTCTGAGTGGGCCCCGTGTCTGGACAGAATGTACTGAAGACGGTAAATGAGGGAGCCGGGCTTCCCAGGAGCTCTTTATCGGATAGCATTTAAGACAGTCTTCATTGCTGGAATCCTCCCATGTTCTTTCGGCATTAGAGCCAGCCCTGCTGCATGCCAGTTCCTTGAGGGTATGACAGGACCTATGCGTTTGATATGAGGGACACTCGGGCTCTTAGAATGGGAAGGAGGCAGACGTGGCAACGGCAGGGGCGCTGGGAGGTAAGTGCTGGCTGTGCGCAGGAGAGAAGCACCCAGCTCAGCCAGGAAAACTGCATGGAAGTAGAATCAAAAGGATGAGGAGGTGTTAACAGCTGACAGGGAGAGAGTGGAAAGGTGTTCTGGGCAAATGGAACAGCATATACAGTGGCTCAGCAGTAGGAGAGAACGTGATATTCTGGGAACTGAAACTAGGTCATTGTGGCTAGAGCAGAGGAGACAAGAAACAGGTAGTCGGAGGGAGGAGCCAGGTTGAACCACTCCTTACAGGTCAGATTAAAGAGAAATACCCTATCCTGAGGGCAGCAGGGAGCCATGGAAGGTTCGAGCAAGAAAGTGGCATGAGCAGATTTGCGTTTTAGAAGTAGGCGTTTGCAGTGATCGAGATGAGAGACGAGGGAGTTGGAATGAAACTAGGGACAGCACAAATGGGAAGAAGAGGGTAAATCAAGAGCTATCAAGAAGGAAAATGTGTTTGGCCAGGGAGGGGTGGGGAAAGGGAGGCGCCCATGACCCTGGCCTTCTGGTTTGAGTCCCGGGGTCAGTGGCGTCTCCCTTTCCTGGGCTGGGTCAGGTGTGGTGAGGAGCCAGCAAAGGATACTGAGTCAGCACAGTTAGCGAGGTGAGAGGAAAAGCAAAAGGCTGTAGCACTGGAGACACCAGCAGACTAGAGTCCTTTCCAGGAGGCGTGGCTGCAGTGGCAAAGGCAGCTGAGGAACCCAACACAATAAAGTCCCAACAGGGTCCCTTGGATAGGGTGGCTCAGAGGCTGTCCGTGGCTTGGCGAGAGCAGCGTGGTGGGGTGAAGCCACCCGCAGACTGTCAGGGAAGGGATGGGGACAAGGGGGCAGAGACCGCGAGTGAGAATAGCTCCAACAGGTCGGGCTCCAAGGCAGAGGAGAGCAGGAAGCTGGGGTCAAGGAAAGGTGTGTGTTTGCTATTAGAAGGAAGCGATTCGAATGCGTGTAACGCCATCAGTAGAAGCCAGTAAGGAGGAGGTTGCAGACACCAGGCCTGCAGCGCGGGGCACAGTCCGCCAACATCCCCAGGCTGTTCTGTCCCCATGGGGGAGGTGATCCGGGTTACCAGGCTTCCTGGGATTAGAACCAGGCAGCCCAGGCTTTAGCCCCATGGACACCAGCACAGGTGAGAGGACAAGTACTGCCGTCCCGGGGTCCTGGGGCTGCTGTGACAAGATCTCACAAGCCAGGTGTCTTAAAACAACAGGAATGCTTTCTCCGGGGCTCCCCAATCTCTGTGTCCATCTCCACATGGCCGTCGTCCCCCGTGGGTCCATCCTCACGTAGCCATCCCCTCTCCCCTGTGGGTCCACGTGTCTGTGTGTCTCCTAAGGACAGCAGGCCTGGTGGGTGAGGCCCCCCTAATTCAGCACATGCTCATCTTCACTGACAGCATCCTCAGAAGGGTGAGTGGCAAATAGGGGTGCAGTCAGAGGGGTTTGGAGGGGATGTCATTCGATCCGTAATAACTGGTAAGAGAGTCTCTGAGCACGGGGCCGGAGGGCGAGCAGAGCCGGACGAGGGACCGGGGCCATCCGTCACAAGTGGGGCAAGGAGAAGGAATCTGCGCAGGTACAGGAAACAGGGAGTGCAGGGCTGGTTTTCTTGTTCAGCTACTGTATTCCTTCTTGGTTTCTTCCTCTTCACAGTCATACTCACAAGCAGCATCTCAACAGTTGTTGAAAGACACAGTATCAACGCATTCCCTAATACAGCAGCCAATTTTATTTTGGTTTCCCATTTCCATCCTCGTTATGTGAAGGTTCTGTCGTTTCACACTTAGAATCATCCCAGGGCTTCAATTTTATATTCTGCTTTCTTGGCCAAGTGTTCATTAATAAGTACTTTCCATGCCCTGCCTTCACATCTTCGTGGTTATCATTTTTCGTGGCTGTGTAATACTCCATGACTTTACTACATCCCTGTTTTAAAAGTATTCCCTCACTACTATTAGGGAGGCTGCCAGTTATTTTTGTTAGTTAGCATATAATGCTGAGATGAGCTTCCTCGTGGAGATTTTTTATTCTCCTTCAGGTGTGCTTTTTTATTTTGGATTGTCTCTTTGGAATGTATTTGTATGTTTGCTGAATCAAAGAGCATTATATGTCTGTATCTATTGACACCATTTCTGGATTTCTGGAGAGTTGACCTTGCTATGTCTAAGTGTATGGATTTCCCCAGATCCTTGCTGGCATTGGGTATTACCTTGCTTTCTCTTCTATTTTGTGCCAATTTCCTCACTGAAAAAGAAAAACTTAATGCTTTCTTAATTTGCATTTTGGATGGCTGGGGAGGCTGAGAAATTTTCCTTTGATTGAAATTAGCCAATTACGCGTCTTTTCATGTGACATATCTGTTTACAGTATCTACCCATAAATCTGCAAGGGATTTGATTTTGAGATGCTCATAGAGTTCAGATAAAATACCTACTTGTCTGTGAGTTTTCCTGCAGACACTGTTCCCAGACAGTTTTTTTCCCCCTTTGTGCCAAACTTTTGCACCGTCTTATCTGTCAACCCCATTTTGTCATTGCTTGCCTTGCTTAAAGCCTTGGAAAGCTGTCACTCCCCAAAGCTGTCAAATTAGTATCTGGATTTTCAAAAAATATATACATTTTTTTTTTGTTCACGTTGACTAATCCACATGAATACGTCTTGCTGTAAAGTTTCAGCCATTTTCCCCAAATTGTCAAGTCTGAAAGCGTTATTAAATAGCCCTTGCCCTGGGTGTAATTTCAAAGGCTGTCTCGGGTGTTAGAGCTGGGCGCCCAGGCCCAGGCCCGAGGCGGGTGTTTGCCTGGCGAGGCGGCGGCGGCTTGATGCAGGACTGTCCCCCAGGTGAGGGCTGCATCGCCCTGCGGCTGGAGGCCACGGAAACGCAGCTTCCCGTCTACACGCCGCTCACCCACCACGGGGAGATGACCGGCCACTTCCAGGGGGAGATTAAGCTGCAGACCTCCCAAGGCAAGAAGAGGGAGAAGCTCTACGGTAAGACGCCGCCCTCCTCGGCCCCTCCTCCCGGTGCGTTAGGGACGGGGACGTGGTCTCTCTCAGTGAAGCCGGCGAGTCTTCTCTCCACGCCGGCCCCAAAACAGAGTTTCGGCTTTGGAAAGGTCTTGAGGCAATCTGGCCCAACCCTCCCCTGATTCAAGGCTTTTCCTACTGAACCCAACACCCGGCAGCCCGCCATCACCGTCCCCAAACCCAGTCATCTTAGAGCCTGGGATGGAAGGGTGAAGAGTTTGGGAGGTTCCCATGTTTCCTTCTCTTTCCAAGATGACAAAACAGACCTACCTAACATTAGGGTGGGGAAAGAGACCCCTACAGCCCTCCTTCCTCAGGCCACGTCCTTGCAGCTTTTCCCTGCTCCAGCTCCTGCCACCCTCCAAAATGGCAGCAGCATCTGGCCTGCCCATCCCCATCCCCGGCAGGGCTCCCTAGCACCCCTTTCCAACTTGAATTCAGGTCCTTCTGTTCTGCTAATCATGCCTTCCTTGCTGCAGCTGGCAGCTCGGGGGCTTCGTTCATGGTGGCGCTCAGCAGTAACGCTGCTGGGACCCCACACTCGTCCCAGGCCTTTCCCTACCCCATGTGAAACGCCAGCCAAGTCTGTCTCTAGGGGGGACCATGCCCATCCCATTAGGATAGTGCCTTCATCTCTTAGATAAGAATTGTCACTGCTCAGTTGTGAGATATTGAATTGTGGCCCAAAGACCCTTATAACATTGTGAGAACATGAGGAAGTGTCTAGACTTGAATGTATCATTTTCTCTTAATCCTACTAAAATTTTGAAACTTGGAAGTTAACATTTGTACTTCTCAATAATATGCGTTCTGATATAACCTCTCTGCTCACAATAATCAAAGTTTTGAGAGGTACAGAGCTGCTCAAAGATTTGTTTATCAGGTATTTCTTCCTTTTCACATGGGCAATAGGCGATTTTTTTTTTCCTTTTCCTCCTCTTTGCTTTAATTCTGCTCGAAAGCACTCCAGTAACAACAATGCCTATAACGAACTGGCCTTTAAATATATACCTGGTGAAATGATCATCCTACACATGTTTTCTCAATAGGCCTGTGAGCCAATACTGTTACAGATGGGGAAACCGAGGCACAGAGAGGTTAGGTGATTGGCTGAAAGGCGCATAACCCGTAAGTGGGAATGCAGAGATGCGAGAGCAGGTCCTTCCAGCGCCAGGCTGGAATTCCTAAACCTGATGATTTCTTGCCTCCAACGTGAACAGCAAGAGAGCAGAACTAGCACCTGGGTGGGTGCTCTAGCACCCCCAGCACCGGCCCAGGGCTTGGTCCACGAGAGGGTGCTGCCCGCTAAGGATGTGCCCCACCCCCCTCCACCTGTGGGAGGTGCTTTCTCTAGGATGGTGGTGGTGGTCGCTGGGTGACGGGACTCATACCTGCACAACCATAAGCCAGAGTCAAAAGTGATGGCAGGGTCCCCATGAGTAGGTTGGCTTTGGGTACCAAATACTGTTGTAGAGCCACTTTTTTTTTTCATTAATAAAACCAATCAACATACAATATGAACATTCCTTTTTTTAATCACATAGTTGCATATTCATCATCATGATCATTTCTTAGAACCTTTGCATCAATTCAGAAAAAAATAAAAAGAAAACAAGAAAAAAATTCATACATACCATACCCCTTACCCCTCCCATTCATTGATTACTAGTGTTTCAATCTACTAAATTTATTTTGACATTTGTTCCCACTATTATTTATTTATTTTTAACCCAAATGTTTTACTCGTCTGTCCATAAGGTAGATAAAAGGAGCATCAGACACGAGGTTTTCACAATCACACAGTCACATTGCAAAAGCTATATCATCATACAATCATTTTCAAGAAACATGGCTCCTGGAACACAGCTCTACATTTTCAGGCAGTTCCCTCCAGCTTCTCTGTTATACCTTAACTGAAAAAGGTGATATTTATTTAATGCATAAGAATAACCTCCAGGATAACCTCTCCACTCGGTTTGAAATCTCTCAGCCATTGACACTTTATTTTGACTCATTTCTCTCTTTCCCCCTTCAATGGAGAATGTTTCTCAATCCCTTGGTGCTGAGTCCCAGCTCATTCTAGAATTTCTGTCCCATGTTGCCAGCAAGGTCCACACCCCTGGGAGTCGTGTGCCACGTAGAGAGGGGGTAGGGCAGTGAGTTTGCTTGTCGTGTTGGCTGAGAGAGAGCGGCCACATCTGAGCAACAGAAGAGGTTCTCTTGGGGGTGACTCTTAGGCCTAATTTTAAGTAGGCTTAGCTTATCCTTTGCAGAGTCAAGTTTCATATGAACAAACCCCAAGATTGGGGGCTCAGCCTACTACTTTGGTTGTCCCTGCTTCTTGTGAGAATATCAAGAATTCTCCACTTGGGGAAGTTGAATTTTCCCCCTTTTAGAGCCACCTTTTTACATCTATTTTATTCTGCTCTGACAAGAAATATTTGCCGGCTTTGTCCCTTGCAGAAATGCCACACGGAATAACAACTCAGGGTCATGCATGCTGACTCTTCTCCCTCCAGAGTCAGTGGCAGATGTGACTGCTCAATCACAGAATTCTCCTGAACCCAGATGAGGCCTCAGAGTCTTGCTTAACCCAGCTCCCCAGGCAACCGTGATTAACTGCCCAACTTCAGCATACAAACAGAAACCTTTGTGCCATGCTGGCTCTCAAATAATGGGGGCTGGGTCCTCAAATCCTCTTTCCTTTGCAGACTTTGTGAAGACTGAGCGCGATGAGTCCAGTGGGCTGAAGTCTCTGAAGAGCCTCACCAGCCACGACCCCATGAAGCAGTGGGAACCTGCCGGCAGGTAGAGCAATGGGTGGGCCGGGGATTCATTAACCACCAGCAGGGCTTCGCAGGACTCGTGGAAAGGCGAGCTGGGGCACAGCATTGGAACGCAGAGCCACCAAGGGCAGGGAGGAAAAGGAGACTCCAGCCCAGGAGAGGCGCACTCCTGCTTTACGTTTTGGGAGTCTAATGACAACAAACCCATGTCTCTTGGTGGGACGATGGCAGGAAATCGGGAAATCCCTCTGTGGTGGAAAGTCAGTCCAGTTCAACAAACATGCATTGCGCCCCGGCTTTGGGTCAGGCACTAGAGAAATCAAAGCAAATCAGATGCAGTCCTTGGCTTAGGGGCTCCCAGCTGAGTTGAAAGGAGTGCCGTTCAGGAAGAAGTGACCGCAGAGATGACCGAGTGGTCGCCGTCTCTGCCATGGGGTTGGGGTCCTTCACCAAAAAGCCCCTTCCTGTTTCTAAATGGAGAAAAAATAGGCAGGTTGCCCTGGCAGATGCTGAGCTGAGAATAATCTAGACACTTAAGTCGCTATTACTTGGGGGACAGCGAGCCCCAATAACAGGGTCCCCTCACCTCGCTGATGTGGCCTCAATTTGCAGCATCAGGGCCAGTGAGAGGCTCCACGGTGCCTCATGCCTGTTAACGGGGCAAAGCTGTGCCCAGGTCAGCCAAAGCGATGGTCCCAAAACAAGGTGCAGGGCCCAGCTGCTGCATGTCCCCTAGCCCTGCCCTGTCCTCTCCCCCCAGCCCCTTGGCACACAGAAACTCCCGTCTCTAGCCCATTCCTGAGTCTACGTCCAGCATCTCTGCTGCTCGTGGCCATGACCACAAAGGCGTGTTCCCTTTCCATCCTCTCCTTCCATCGTCATCCCAACAACAAATGCATCCTAGCTTTAAAATGCCTTCGTGGCTCCAGAATCAGGCTGAGCGTAGGTAAACAGACTATTTTCTATTTTGACTACTATTTCTAGTGTTTCTTTTGTAAGCTTACACGAATAGATGGGAGTGAGAGATGGGCCAGGACAAGGCTGCTTGAGCAGAAGGCAGCTGGGAGTGTTCCTGACACCACATCTAATCGGAACTCTATCCAGCAGCCCTCAGGAGTGTGTGGTCTTCCAAAGAAAGAGGATGCAGCAGCACCGAGAGGCAGCAGAGTGCGTCCTAGCGTGCCGGGCTGTCTGTTAGGGTCTCCTCGCCACGTCTTGGCCACTCGTGCACCATGTAAAGCCAGTTCCTCCTTCCCCCACTGGCAAGGCTCTAAGGCTCATCCTCTCTGAGCTCCGCGTCATCTCTCCAAATGCCTGCGTGGCCATCTCCGTTCAGATGCCACACACACACGCACGCACACATGCACGCACGTGCGCACACACACATACACATTCACACACGCACACCGGCACGTCCCAGATGAAGCTCTCCACTCGCCCTACCCCACTTGGAGCCTTCCCCAGGATTGCCCTCCATCACCGTCCAGTCCCCCGGCCCCGCCAACCTCCCATGCCATTCTCTGGCCTGCTCATGGGCTTCCAGTCAGTTCCCAGATACAGCAAGCCCCTCCTTGCCTCAGGGCCTTTGCACTTACTGCTCTCAAGACCCCGCACCCACCCCGCTTTCTTACCACTGGGTCTCAGCTAAAAGCCCACGTCCTACCCTGGGCCTGCCCTGGGGTTCTTCCTAGCCGGTCCCAGCCTTCCCCCTGCTCTCTCCTCTGCCTCAGTGAACTGCTCAGAAACATCTGGCTGTCACCGAGGTTGCTTATCTTGCTTCCTCTCTCATCAGCGGGCAAGTTCCATGAGCACAGACGCCGTGGCTGTCTTGTCCACGACCACATTTCCCACCTCCAGACTCAGGGCCTGGAACCCTACCAGACACTCTGTAACCCATTTGTCGCTTGAATGAATGAAAGAACAAATCCACTGCCCGAAAAGAAGGGGAGGCGCCGCGGAGAAGCCTGAGCGGCGGCCCCAGGCCAGTGCTCAGCTGCCCCGACTCCAGGAGGGCAGGGGCCCGCAGTGCGATGGTTTTGTCTCCCACCAGGTTTCCTCTGTGCGGCAGCTCCAGCGTCACTGAAATCATCAACCTCAACTACATGGGGGTCGGGCCTTTCGGGTCCCCGATGCCCCTGCACGCGAAGCAGGCCCTCTGCTCTGAACAGCAGCCCCCAGCCTGGAACTGTGACTCCCCGCCCAAGGACTCCTGCCTCGGAAGGGGAGAGGGCCCCCCCACACCTCCCTCCCAGGCGCCTGTGTCACCAAAGAAGTTCTCATCCTCAACAGCAAACCGGAGTGCCTGCCCCAGGGCTCAGGAGTCAAGGTGAGAGCCCCGTCCCCTGTGACCTCTCCCCCCTCCTTTGTGACCCCCCCTCCTCCCCTCACAGCAGCCCCTTGGGTTCTCGCCTGGAAAGCTCACAGCCCCTAGAGGGGACGCTGCTCGAGGACAGGTATCCGTGGCCTCCTGGCTCACTGACTTGTCCTTTGGGCCTGGAACACAGTAAGCACTCCATAAATGTTCGTCGCATCTCCAATTATCGACCTGTTGGCATAAACGCTAGAGGTTTAAAGAAAGTAGGATAGAAAATGTTAATACTGCTGTGGAAAACACCCTCTTAAAAACTCCACGTTGTAAAATGATTTTCAATAACCAGTGCACCCCTCAGGTGTCTTCCCACTCCTGGGAGACACCTGGGAACAGAGGCGAACACGGGAAATGACCCCACGAAACTCCTTCCCCAGCCCCAAGTTCTTTCTTTTTGCAACCACGAGGATTCCTGTTCCCGTGTGCAGCTTTCACATGCTGCCTGTTGAGGACAATTTTAGAAGAAGACAACAGGATGGAGAATGAAAAGGGGAGCAGGGCAGCCAACCCAGCAGAAGGAGTAGGGTTTTGGCCATGAAACTGGGGGTGACCAGGGACACTAGAGAAAGCTAATCGGAGTCCAGGCCCAGCCAGGTAGCCAAGGAAGTCAGTGCTTGGAGTCACAAGTCCCAAAGCCACAGCTTCTCACAGGTGCTGCCACCACGAAGCAAAGCATCTCGGGGAACACGGGACTGGGCAGCCCTACAAGGTTCTAGTAGCCATGGGACGATAAGCAGAAATCGACAGTGCAGACTCCAATTAACAAGGATTTAAGAGGCCCCAAACAGCCTTGACTTTGCCTTCCCTTAGAGTGTGGTCTTTACTGTTACATTTTGGAGAGGATAAAAATATGTATAAAGACTTCACAGGTTCGTTCCAGCCTCTCTTCCCCTAACCCTGTTTTTGTTTTGTTCCTTTCTTTCCTCCATGAGGTCTGAAGTTCCCCAACAGCCGTCGTCTATCACCCAAGTTATCAGGAGCCAGGAAGGGGTGTGGCCCCCTCGTGTTCCCCCAGTTCTGAGCTTTCTGGGCATCGCCCACCTGACCTGGCTGGGGGTTTCTCTAGATTGTGAGGCAGTTTCGTTTTTTCCTTAAACTTTTCTTCCAAAAAAAGAAAAGGAAGGAGGATGAAGGAAGGAAAGACACGAGAAAGGGAGTGAGAAAAGAAGGAAAGGAAGGGATCAATAAATAGGATTGTTCTGGAGCTCAATGCAGTTCTCTCCTCACTTCTAGTCTTCCCGATTTGTTGATGAATCTTTAGGTGCTTGTCACACCCTAGGAAACTTGGGGGAAGGAAAAACAACAGCCTCAATTTCCTCTTCTATAAAAGGGAGGACAAAAGCCACCAGGTTTGGCAAGGGTTGCCTTTGCCAAAGGAAGAGGAAAAGGAGCTCTAAACAACAACAAAGAACAACTGCTGAAATATTTAGGGGAAATGTCTCTAAGTTCCCGAAGTAAATGTATCTTGTGCTTAATTTGAACACAGCTCAGATCCAGGTGGGGAGCATGTCCCCTCCAGCTGCAGGGGTGACAGCTCAGGCCCTGGGCTGGGGTCCTCTAAGCTCCCCTTCCACCAAAGTTTGCTTTGGGGTAAGATCCAGCAGCTCTCCATGTCTGATGCAGCCTGCTCCACTGCTCCAGACCTCTGGTACAGTTTGGAGCAAAAAGTATCTCCAGCACCCTCTTCTCCTCCCACCGTTGCCCCAGATCCAAATAGAGTGACCAACCACCCTGGTTTGCCTGAGACTTTGCCACATTTGGCACTGAAAGTTTTTATGTCCCAGGAAACTTCTCCATCCTGGGCAAATCGGGACAACTGGTCACCCTAACTGAAGTCACATGGTTAGAAACAAAATTCTTCTCTGGCCCTGGCCCAGTGCTTAGCTCCTTTGGAAAACAGTAGAGACGCGTGGTCTCCTGAATCTGAGAAGTGGAATCATTTTTGCAATAGGATATTGGTCCTCTCCTTTAACAATCATGATCTACTGTGATTTCTTGCTACCTTTGGTTGGGGGGGTAAAACTTATTTTAGAATTTTTTGTTGTTTTCTCCAGCCTGCCCCCAAACCTTCCTTCCTTTCTCTAAGAGAAGGAGTTCTATGGGGAAGACTTCCCTTGTCTCCTGTACATTCCCCAAAGGAATGAGCTTTGGAATCACAAGGATGCCTGAGTCTGGGGTCTTCTTCCTGTCTCTGTCCCCCAGTTTCCTGAGGGGACCCCCTCACTGCAGCCATTGACAGTGGAGCAGCCAGGCATCAGGTTATGCATTTCTTTTTCTCCTCTCCCTCTTAATCCTTTATGTGAACACTTCTTGTCATTTCTCTCTCTCCCACACTCTTCCCTGGGCTAACTCATAGCAAAGCTATGAGGATCCAGAGGGGAGGTTTAGAAGATGGCCTAAGGTGGAGGCACAGCTTCCCCAAGTCTTTGTTTGAGTCTGCAGTGGGTCTAGTTATGTCTTTCCAAAGAGTAATGAGCAAAAAAACCCGAGTCAAATCTTTTCTGGAATATCCCTGAGGATAGCCATCCCTGAAATCCCACATCGTCTCTACTCATTGGCTGCTGTGCAAGGAGAGCGTATCTCACCTCTGTCCCCCAACCCCATACTGACTCCCCAAAGAATCTTTTTGATTAGCTGTTCAATAACTTGAGCAGCGTCTCAGCACACATTGTTCTGGTAACAGGCATCACAACCTGAACAGTTCAGTGGGTTCCAGGAGACCCACTTGTCCTTCACAACAGCTTTCTATTCTGTAGAAAGAAGGGCCCAGAACACTCCCCTGGGAGATTACACTTTGGTCCAAAAGTCAAAAGTGTTCCTGTTCCGTGTTCTCACAATTTGCTCAGTAGGAAGTCACCTCAAGTAAGAGCAGTGACAGATTCTAAAAGAAATGCAACAAATAAAGGCAGCGGTTGCCTATCTTGGATTACAACATGGGATTAGGTCTCTATTCATAACTAAAACAGTCTGGTTTTTTAACCATCAGTCTTTATTTCTCCTGATCCTTGTGTCTCTCCAGGTTTCCTCTTCATTTTCCCCATGGTCACAATTTTGTTCCTTCCCACTCATAAGTTATGAAGGAAACTATACTCACCAGAAACTCTCTTTGACCAAAAGTCATAAAGGACTTTATATGTTAGTCTTATCGGCCCCCTGAGGACAGGGAATACTGTGTGTTTTGTTCAGGGCTGCAGGTACCTGGGGCAGTGTCTCATTCATAGGAGGCTTCTGGTCCACTGAGTGGGCATGCAAATCAGGGGCTGAGCAGAATTGCTAGTGATGACAGAGGGGAGGCTGCAGGATTCTTGGGGGAAAGACAGGAGAGGAGATCCGTTAAAAGCAGAGCAGGAGGAAGGGACAAGGGAGAGCAAGCAGGCTTATTTGATGTGATCTTGGGAGGATGGTTTTGCTACAGGGGGTGCAGTGTAAACCCTCCCTTCCATTTACTGAAGGTCTCTACAAAGCCTTCGGTAAAGTTCCTCTTGATCATGAATGCTCTGGTGTGACCAGTTTTTATGAAAAAAGTCCCAGGCAAGAACTGAGGTTGTCTGTGAGCACCTACCAACATGTGATTAACACAAGCATCTTCTCTGTTAATTTTTAAAATTGAGCTAGAATGCACATAATACAAAATGAGCCACTTTAAAGTGAGCAATTCAGTGGTGTTTGATACATCCACCATGCTGGGCAACAATTCCGAAACACTTTCATCCCCCCAAATGGAACCCTGACCCATGAAGCAGTGACTCCACGTGCACCTCCTCTCCTTCACGTGAGTTTCTTTTCTGTGTCTCCAGGCCCGGTGACCTGGGGAAGAGCATAGCGGAGCCTTTGCTTCAGGATGACCTGCAGCTGACAAAGCCAGAGATGTTTGAGAACCCGCTATATGGATCTGTGAGTTCCTTCCCTAAGCCGGTTCCCAGGAAAGAGCAGGAGTCCCCCAAAATGCTGCGGAAGGAACCCCCGCCCTGCCCGGACCTGGCAGCCCCCTCGCCCAGCATCTTGCTCACAAAGGTCCAGGAGGCTGAAAGCACAAAGGTGACCGGCAAGCAGGCCCCTGTGCCCTTCCTCAGCCCCACGCCCCGGCTCCGCTCCTTCACCTGCTCGTCCCCGACCGACGGCAGGACGGCCCCTGGGGACAAGAACCCAGGGAAGCCGAAGCCCCCTGCCAGCTCCCAGGTCCCGGTACCGGCCAAGAGGCCCATCAAGCCTTCCAGGTCGGAAATGAGCCAGCCGGTGGCACCTGTGCCCACGCAGCGGCCCCCTCTCCCGGTCAAGAGCCCGGCAGTCCTGCACCTGCAGCACTCCAAGAGCCGCGACTACCGCGAGAACGCCGAGCTCCCGCACCACGGCAAGCACCGGCCCGAGGAGGGGCCGCTCGGCAGGACTGCCATGCAGGTGGGCGCGGGCGCACGGGCACGTGCATGTGCAAGTGTGCACGGGGCACACACAAGTGTGCGTGCAAGTGTGCATATACCTGAGAGTGCTGGGATTGGGGACCGAGAAACAGTGGTCTTGGAGCTATAACGTGAGCAAAGGGACACAGCCTGTGGTTGACCGGGGCTTGTCTGTCCTCAAAGCCCTTTCTGGTGATTTGAAAGGGTCATTTGAGGGGCTGTGTGGAGACTCTTACTTAGCCCTGTGTGGCCCCCAGAAGGCTCCGTAAACAGATGGAGCCCTTGGACTTCCTAGTTCATTACTATTAGTTCTTAAAAAGTTCCCCAGATTTCAGAGACTTCAGATCCAATGTCCCCTTCCTTCCTATGAAATCACTTTCTTTTTGAGTGGTTAAGAACAGACTCTAAAATATAATGGCTAGGAAAAAAAAAATATATATATATATATAAAAATATATATTATATATATATATATATATATATAAAACCACTATATATATATATAGTGGTTAAGAACTGTCTTGGATTTGAATCCCAGCTCTCTGTGCTTTGTGCCTCGGTTTACTTACCTGTAAAAAGGGGCTATTGCTGGTAGCTGCCTCAGAGGGAGAATTCAATTAGAGTGTGCATATGAGTATGTATGTGTATGCATGTATGTACCTGTCCCCTTAGCATGTCACCTGTACTCCTACCCATATCACTTGTTACTCTATAGACAAAGTATGTGCAACAATGCGTGCCAGCTCCTCCTGGCTCGAAGCTGAAAGGATCCCAGTCGCATCCCCAGCCCCGGGGCCCCGGGGCACAGCTTCCGCTCAGCAGGGCCCGCGAGGATCAGCCCCTGACCACAGCCCCTGACCGCCTTTCTGTTCTTGTCCCTGCAGTGAAGCCCCCAGAGAGCCGGCGCGAGATG
>PVIY010030816.1:0-30584 GCA_004026745.1 Myrmecophaga tridactyla | reverse complement strand
AGGCAGTTCCCTCCAGCCTCTCTGCTACCTCTTGAGCAACAAGGTGATATCTACTTAATGCGTAAGAATAACCTCCAGGATAACCTCTCGACTCTGTTTGGAATCTCTCCGCCATTGACACTTAGTCTCATTTCACTCTTCCCCCTTTGGTCGAGAAGGTTCTCTCCATCCCTTGATGTTAATTCGCAGCTCATTCTAGAGTTTTTTTCCATCCCTTGATGCTGACTCTCAGCTCATTCCAGGTTCTCTGTCCCATGTTGCCAGGAAGGTACACATCCCTGGGTGTCATGTCCAGTAGCTTTATTTTTTGTCCTTCTTCTTGAGCTTAAACAAAATGGTTTTTAATCACCATTCATTCAAGGCAGCTGGATAAAACGTTTTACTTGAACTTTCAACTATCTCATGTTTAATATGAAAATACATTAATACTGAATTAATAAAGAAAAAATTTTCCCCTTCTCTGAAATCCCAACAGTGTCAAAATGTTCTAATTCTGTAATTCACACCCACAAATACCCCAAGGGTTCTAAATGAACCACATTGAAAACATAGTTGTTCTAAAGCTGAAAGGAGCTTGTGGGTCATTCTGTCCCTGGGCCTGAGCCTGAGCAGTGAATGAGGTCACAGTTGTATGATGGAACAAACGCTTTATTGGATTCTTGATCCAAGTGAAGCTCAGAAGTGGTAAGTAACACGCTTAAAGTAGGTAAATATCAGGATTTTGTTGGATTCTGTGCTGAGTCCTTTTAAAAATCTTTCATTTCTATGAGAGATTGAAGGTTTTTTTAAGTAATGATTATTTTGAGCCATAAGGGTAATTTGACAGTACCTTTCAAGTGCCTGAATTGTTGAGCCTCTCCGGAGTTTCCAGCTCTAGGGTAGGTTTCCAGATTTTGAGCACACGTCATAAAGTTGTTTAGAAACAACTGCTTCGCAGGTTCTGAGGTGGAGACCTGGGAAAATTGATCAAATACTAACCAAATATTCACAGTCATTTTTCTTCACAGTTTAATAGTATTTGATTGTACACATTCTTAGTCAACAATTCAGTTTTGGGTTTTTTTGTTGTTGTTATTGACAGTTTTCTTGTCAGTGAACTACCTAATACACTCTAAATTTCAGAAAAATATTTGGAGATAAAATCAACAATAAACAAAGTGGAAAGTCCTACCAACCCAACTTCCGGTCCTAGGCCCTCTTTCTCAAACTATGCAGAAGTAGGAAGGGAGGAATAGGGAGGCCATGGTGGTTAAAGAGTCCATTCAAGAGGGTTCAGTATAGAAAAATAGAATTGTATCCCACTCCCATTCCTGCATTTAAGAAAGAGCAGTGGATTCATAAGAACTGACAGGGCAGAGATGGGCTTTCCATAAAGAAATCCCTTGGAAAATCTACTTACTACCTGGCAAGTACCCAAGTTATAAACAAGTCGGTAAATTTTTGGAAATACAATAACATTTTATTTTCTGTCAATTATGTAAATTATTCTATTGATTTCATAAATTTTGTCTTTAACTTATTTCACATATTTCAGGAATGCTTTATCTGTGTTGTTAGACATTTATTTTTATATAGGATCAGAGTAGATACACTATTTGAAGAGGGGGCAATTGCAACAAACGTTGTTTAGAAATTTGGGGTCAGTAAAGGGGCCCTTCCACATAGCCTTCCAACTTTGCAGATACCTGTAACTTGAATTTGCATATAATACCATTCCTTGAGGCTCTAGATTTCAAACTCCAGAGAATGTTAGGTTGGGAAAATTGTGAAAAAACATAGAGAAATTAATGTGTGAACTGATCCTTAATTTTATCTTCTGAATTCCAGACAGAGTGCCTGGCCACATGGCAGTTGCTGACATTAAATCAAAACTTAAGCTGAATCCTCTAACAAGGGTACCCATCTCCCATGGCAAGAGGTAGGTAATGGATGTATTAAGGTGATAAGTTTATTACAATAATATATTATTAAATTGATGAATATATTAGATACCATAAAGGCTATGATGAAACAAATTAGACTGTTCTTCAAATACCTATTCTGTGATAAGTTCAGTTATAAAACATAACATCTGAACTGAAGATCAAGTTTTTAATAAAAAGAAAAAGATATATTCTGACTGGAGAAATAGTCTCCTTCCTGTTGTCCCAAATGAGAGATTCTTGTGTTTTGGGACACAGAATACCCTAGACAGCTCAAGAAGTTGCCAGTTATACATTGATCTATTTTGAGGCCAGTTTAAAGGAGAATAAGTTTAGAAGATCATAAAGAAGACCTAAACCCCTAAGCCAGTTAGAGTATAGAGAAAAGGTCTATGGTTCTAATATGGCCAATAAGAGGAAATCAGATAAATTGGCCATGACCAACCGTGTTTGCAAAACTGGGTTAAAATTGGGTAGGGAGACTCCATCCTCTATCCCTGAAGCACTGACCCGGCCCCCATTGCCTACCCCGATGACCATGTCCAACATGGAGAAACACCCGTTCGATCTGAAGTTCTCAGCCAAAGAGGAATGCCAAGTAGGAATGCCAAGAAATGTGACAAGGAGGAAAAGGCCGTAAAGGCCAAGATTAAAATGGCATTCAGAAAGGCAACATGAAAGTTGCAAGGATACACACAGAAAACACCATCTGCCAGAAGAACCAGGCAGTGAATTTCCTGAGAATATGTGCACAGGTGGATGTTGTGGCCACCAGAGTGCAGATGGCAGTGATCATGGGCAAAGCGATCAAGTCCATGGCCAGTGTGGTCAAGTTGATGGATGCAATGTTGAAAACCATGACCTGGAGAAGATCTCTGCCCTGATGAACAAATTCACGAATCATTTTGAGATGCTGGACATCCAGACCAGATGGATGACATGATGAGCAGCCCAAGGATGCTGACTACTCCTCAAGACCAAATGGGTATGCTGCTCCAGGGGATGGCAGACAAGGCCAGACTCACCATCGACATGAAGCAGGGGCAGACCAGATCAGTGGGCAACAGCGTGACCTCTGCCAAGCAGGAAGAGCTGACCCAAAGACTGGCCCACCTGCAGGATCAAGTGTGATTACAGAATCCATCCTATGGCTTCCCAGATGCAGCTACCTTCAGGTATACAGACAGCCACCCCTGCCCTCTGTATATTATAGAGATACAATACACTAAAAATTGAACATACCTGAATGCTGAAATGCTCTCTATTTAAGATGCCTCTATCTTTGGATTACAGAGCTCATCAGATACATTAAGAAATGCTAGGTTTTCTCCACTCAACTGAACTTATAATTCTGTACAGCTTATGACGATAAGTATTTTTATAGTTGCCTTTGACAGAACTAGTTAATTTGGTGTGTATGAATCTTTCTCAAAAATTTATTTAAAACTCTAGTTCCCATGTAGTTCAATTTTCTGCACAGAATCAATCAAATTGAAGGGTATGTTGTTTTGTTTTATTTTCTGATTTAGTTATGCATCATCTGACAGATGATGCATAGAAATTAAAGAGGGAGAATAATTAATTAATTTAATTACACAACTATGAACACCTTATTCAACATAATTAATCACATTCTATTTCTATGTATGTCTTTTGTTTTTTGTTTTCTCTTTTGCCATCAAAGCAAGACTACAATTGACCATTTGTTCTCATAACTTTAATATTCTTATTGTCTATATGCTATAAGTTTTTCATATAATAATTGTGTTTGCAAAACTGGAAAAATGCCAACTTCATTATGAGAAAAATTGCTCATTTATATTTTAATAAAATACAATTTTATTGAGATATAGTTAGATACCATATAATTATCCAAAGTATACAAAAAGTGGCTCACAGAATCATCATATACTTGTATGTCATCACCACAATCAATTTTAGAACATTTGTCTTTACTTCAAAAAAAAATAACAATAAAAATAAAAAAGAACAACCAAAACATCACATACACTTTTACCCCCCACCATTATTTATTTATTTTTGTCTTTATTTTCTTACTCATCTACAAATAGGAAACTACAAGTGTTTACTTGTTTTATTTTGCATTAAGAAATGAGTACATTCTATACTCATTAATGGTCAATTCCTCAATCTCTGCCCACTTTATATCCCATGCTCTCAAATTCAGTTCTCAGATTTTGCACATTATAGTTAGTCCATATTAGTGAGGGTTTAAGATATTTCTCTTTTCATTTCTGATTTGTTTCACTCAATATAATGTCTTCAAAGTTCACTCACAACTGTATTCCTTTATGCAGCTGCTCAGTATTCCATTGTATGTATATGTCCCTGTTTCTGTCCCTGCTTTCAGATCTTTTGGATATATACTGAGTAGCTATTCACAACCTCTTTCCCTTCAAAATAAATTTAATAACTAACTTTTCCAATTTTCAAGTTAGGTTGTGGGTTTTGGATTGGTACTACTTTGAAACTGTAGATAAAATTGGGTAGAATTGACATTTGTGCTAGTTTGAAATTGTTGTGTGTCCCAGAAAAGCCATGTCCTTAATCATGATTCAGTATTGTAAGGTGGAAACCCTTTTGATAAGATTATGTCCATGGAGATGTGATGCTCCCAGTTGTGGGTGTGACATTTTGATTAGATGGAAATGTGACTCCTCCCATTCAGGGTGATTTTTGATTAGTTTACTAGAGTCTTTTTTTTTTGTATTATCAAACCAAAACAACATGCAAACATGAACATTCTTAACATACAAACATTTCGTGTATGGTGTACAATCAATGGCTCACAATATCATCATATAGTAGTATATTCATCACCATGATCAGTTTTTAGAACATTTGCATCAATCCGGAAAAAGAAATAAAAAGAAAAAAGAAAAAACTCACACATACCATACTCCTTACCCCTCCCTCTCATTGACCACTAGTATTTCCATCTACTCAATAGATTTTAACCTTAGTTCCCCCTATTTTTTTTCTATACCCCTTACCACTCCCTTTCATTGTTTACTAGTATTTCAATCTGCTAAATTTACTTTAACATTTGTGCCCCCTATTATTTATTTATTTTAATCCATATTTTTTACTCATCTGTCAATATCATAGATAAAAGGAGTATCAGACACAAGGTTTTCAAAATCACATAGTCACACTGTGAAAGCTATATCATTATACATTCATCTTCAAGAGACATGGCTACTGAAACACAGTTCTACAGCTTCAGGCACTTCCCTCTAGCTTCTCTAATACACCTTAAACTAAAAAAAAAAAAGGATATCTATAAAATGCATAGGAATAACCTCCAGGATAACCTCTCAACTCTGTTTGAAGTCTCTCAGCCACTGACACTTTATTTTGTCTCATTTCTCTCTTCCCCCTTTCAGTGGAGAAGGTTTTCTCAATCCCTTGATGCTGATTCCCAGCTCATTCTAGGATTTCTGTCCCACATTGCCGGGGAGGTTTACACCCCTGGGAGTCATATCCTATGTAGAGAGGGGGAGGGTGGTGAGTTTGCTTGCTGTGTTGGCTGAGAGAGAGATAGGCCACATCTGAGCAACAAAAGAGGTTCTCTGGGGGTGACTCTTAGGCCTAATTCTAAGCAGGCTTAGTCTAACCTTTGTGGGTATAAATTTCATATGAACAAGCTTTTAAAATGAGTTACATTTTGGAGAGACCTCAGATGCAGATGCTTAGAAAACAGTTGCTTCAGAACTGACAGACATAGATGTTTGGAGATGCTTGGAGTGTCAACAGAGAGAGCAGATGTTTAAACACAGGCATACCCCAGCAGACCTTGCCATGTGTCTTCCCATGATATGCTAAGCAAGTCAAAACCCAGAGTTGTGTCCTAGAAGAACTAAGTGAAGGCCCACAGATGCTTAGAAAAAGAACAACTGGCATCAGAAGCTGAAAGCAACAAACCATGAACAAGGACCAGCAGACGCCAGCCCCATGCCTTCCCAGATCAGCCATCCTTGAGCCAAGGTATCTTTCTCTGGATGCCTTATTTAGGACATATTTATGGCCTTAGAAATGTAAACTTGTAACTTTATTAAATTCCCATTTAAAAGCCATGCCATTTCTGGTATATTGTATTCCAGCAGCTTTAGCAAACTAATACAACATCTTAATGAAATGACATTTAACCTTCCTATCCATAAGCATGAAATGTCTTTCCACCTATTTAGATCTTCTTTGATATCTTTAAGCAGTATTTTATAGTTTTCTGAGTACTGGTCTGTTCTAGTCTGCAAGCTGCTGAAATGCAATATACCAGAAATATAATGACTTTTTAAAGGGGGAATTTATTAAGTTGCAAGTTTACAGTCCCAAGGCTATGAAGTAGTCCAAATAAAGCAAGCCTATAACAATATCCAATCTAAGGCATCCAGGTAAAGATACCTTGGTTCAAATCAATAGGCCGAGCCTTCAATCTTAGTGTTTGTTCATATGAAACTTATCCCTGCAAAGGATAGACTAAGCCTGCTTAGAATTAAGCCTAAGAGTCACCCCCAGAGAACCTCTTTTGTTGCTCAGATGTGGCCTATCTCTCTCTCAGCCAACACAGCAGGTAAACTCAGTGCCCTCTCTCCTACATGGGACATAACTCCCAGGGTTATAAATCTCCCTGACAACATGAGACAGAACTCCTGGGATGAGCTGGGACCCAGCATCAAGAGATTGAGAGGGCTGTGGGCTCCGTCCCGGCAGGCAATGGTGGCTTTCTTCAATGCAGGCCTGACTCTCCACAGCCTGCTCCAGCCTCGGCCACGGTGAGAGATGAGTAGCAACAGCAGCAAGAGAGCGCCAAAATTCCCACTCAGAGGCTGAAGCAGGACTACCTCCGGATCAAGAAAGACCCCTTGCCTTACATCTGTGCCAAGCCTCTGCCTTCCAACATCCTCCAGTGGCACTATGCTGTCCGAGACCCTGAAATAAGTCCTTACGAAGGCTCACTGAAGCAGCAGGAGGCATGAGCTGCCACCCATTCTCCAGCGATTGCCAGGCCAAGGGGCCGCTTTCAACCTTGCTTCTGAACTCTGTAATGTCCGAAGCGTTGATCCTGCTTCCTTCCCAGAATACGCCTCCTCTGACCCCTGAGTGCCTGGACCTCCCTTTCCAGCCTTCTTGGGACTGCTCACCTGTGCTCCTCCTGGCTCCTAGATTGCTACTGACCCTCTTCCCGGCAGGAACCATGCCCATTGCTCTGGCTCCAGACAGGAGTCCCACAGGTGTTCTCCGAGCACACTAGTCATTCCCTAATAGGGGTATTGCTTTACAATTCTTCCCAAATTCATCTATATGTTTAAAGCACTCCTATCCAAATCCCAACAAAGTTTTCTATAGATGTAGAGAACCTTATTCTGAAATTTACATGGAAAGATAAAGGAACTAGAATAGCTAAACATTGTTAAAATGAAGAATCAACTGGTAGGATTCAGTCTACCTGATTCCAAGGCCTCCTCTAAAGCTGCACTCCTCAGGACTGTGGTATTGCCAAGGTCAGAAAACAGTAGGATGGTGCAGAAAGCCCAGACATAGCCCACGTGCTGATTTTTGACAAGGTGCACAACAAGTTCAGAGGCAGCAGGAGGCCTCCTGCACAGATGACCCTGGAGCAAGTGGACGTCCACCCCACTTGTACAGAAATCACCTCAAAAGGGATCCTGGACCTAAGTTGTCAAATGTAGATTGTGAGACTTTTAGGGTTTGGGACTTCAGTGTTAGGTCTAGTTTTTAATTTGACACGAAAGGCACAATTTGTAAAAGGGTAATTGGTAAATTGGACATCATCAAAATTTGAAACTTTTGTTTTGTGAGAGAGCCTATTAAGAGGATGAGAAAACAAACTACAACCTGTGAGAAAGTATTTGCCAACCACCTATCTGAGAAACAACTAGTATCTAGGATGTATCAAAACTGTCAGCACTCAGCCCTTAAATGATGATACACCATAACAAGTGGGATTTATTCCAGGAATGCAAAGGTGTTTCAACATAAGAAAATCTATGTAATATACCACATTAATAGAGAGAAGGAAAAAAGAAAAAAGCCACATAATCATCTCAATTGATATAGAAAATGTATCTGACAAAATTCAATATCCTTTCATGATAAAAACTCTCAGAAAACTAGGAATATAAGGGAAATGCCTGAACTTGATAAAGGACATTTTTGAAAGACCCACCACAAATACCATACACAATAGTAAAGACTGAAAAGTTTATCCCGGAAGACCAGGAATGAGACAGGAATCCCTCCCATTGCCGTGGTTAATTCAATTCAACATTGTGCTGGAAGTTCTGACCACAGCAGTCAGGCAAGAAAAATAAAGGTGCCCAGATTGGAGAGGAAGAAATAAAACTATCCCTATTCACAGATAATGTGATCTTATACATAGAAAATCCCAAAGAATTCACAAGAAAACAAAGCTAAAAAAATGAATACAGCTAAAATAAACACACAGAAGCAATTGGGTTTCTGTATTCTAGTAATGAATAATCTGAAAAGGAAATCAGAAAATAATTTACAATAGTGGCTAAAAGAATAAAATACCTAGGAATAAATTTAACCAAGGAGGTGAGGGACTTGTACACTGAAAAGTACAAAACTGCCAAGAAATTAACAAAGACCTAAATAAGTGGAAAGACATCTTGTGTTCACAGATTAGAAGACTAAATATCATTAAGGAGGTGTCAGTGCTACTTAAAGTGATCTACAAATTCTGTTAAATCCTTGTAAAAATTCCAGCAGCCTTTTTTTTTCTTTTTCTTTTTTCTTTTTTGCAGAAATGGAAGAGCTGATTCATAAGGTTTGTTTGTTTGTTTTTCTTGTATGCTATATGGCGGGGGTCACATTTCATTCTTTTTCCATGTGAGTATCCCCTTATTGCAGAATCCTTTTTCTTTGTTTGTTTAATTGATTTTCGTTTGTTTGCTTGCTTGTTTGTTTTTTGGGAAGTGCATGGACCAGGAATCGAACCCAGATCTCCCGCATGGCAGGTGGGAATTCTACCACTGAACTACCCTTGCACCCCTGCATATGAAATTTTAAGGGGACCATATAGCTGAAATAGTCTTGAAAAAGTTGAAGGACTCAATTCCTGACTTCGAAACTTACTGCAAAGCTATAGTAATTAAAACTGTGAACTTATAGAGTTCAATCTACACATTTATGGCCAGTTGATTTTCAATAATGGTACCAAGTCCATTCAACTGGGAAAGAATAGTCACTTCAACTAATGGTGCTGAGACAACTGGAAATCCACATGGAAAAGAATGAATTTGGCTCCTAGTTCTCACCATATACAAAAATTAATTCAAAACGAATCAGTGATTATAGAAATGTGCATATATCAATTGTAACAAATGTATCACACCAATGCAAGGTGTTAATAACAGGGTAGTATATGGGAACCCTCTATTTTACGTATGACTGTTCTATAAAACCCACAAGTTCTCTAATGCTAATAAAAAACAGTGACCTAAATATAAGAGCTAATACTATAAACTTCCTACAAGAAAACATAGGAAAATATCTTCAGGACCTTATATTAAGCAGTGGATTCTTGGATTTTACACCCAAAACACAAGCATTAAATGACAAAAATTGATAAATGGAGCATCATCAAAATTTAAAACCTTTGTACATCAGAAGACATTATCAAGAAAGTGAAAAGGCAACCTACAGAATGGGAGAAAATATTTGGAAACCGTGTATTTGTAAGGATTTAATATCCAGAATATATAAAGAACTCCTACAATATAACATTAAAAAGACAACCTAAATAAAAAATGGACAAAAGCCTGAAAAAGCATTTCTCCAAAGAAGATATACAAAATGGCCAATAAGTATAGGAAAGATGTTCAGTATCATTAGCCATTAAAGAAAAGTAAATTAAAACTTCAGGGCAGGCCACGGTGGCTCAGCAGGCAGAGTTCTCGCCTGCCATGCTGTAGACCTGGGTTCGATTCCCAGTGCCTGCCCATGTAAAAAACAAAAACCAAAAAAAACTTTAGTGAAATACCACTCCACTTACACCCACTAAGATGGCTGTTATTAAAAAGAAGAAAAGAACAAATTCTGGTAAGGATGCAGGGAGATAGAAACCTTCATACATTGTAAAATGATGCAGCTGCTGTAGAAAGCAGCTTAGCAGTTCCTCAAAAATTTAAACATGGAATTACCATATGATCTGGAATTTCCATTCCTAGGTTTGCACTCAAAAGAACTGAAAGCAGGGACTAGCACAAATATTTAGATACTGATGTTTATCACAGCATTATTCACAATAGTCAAAAGGTAGAAGCAACCCAAGTTTATCAACAGATGAATGGAAACAAAAATGTTTTCTGTCCATACAATGGAAAATGATTCAGCCGTAAAGAGAAGTGAAATTGTATGCTACAGTATGGGTGAGCCTTGAAGACATCACATCACGTGAAACAAGCCAGATATGAAGAGGACAAAGTCTGTGATTTCTCTTATATGAAGTCCTTTGAATAAGCAAATCCATAGAGATTGCGCAACCCCCACTGTAGAAGGCAGACAAGTGGCTGGCAGGGTGGGGGAGGAGGGGACAAGGAGTATTGCTAAATGGGGGTCTGCAAGAAGATGAGCGGTTCAAGTTAGACAGTATTGCCAGTGTGTTTACATGTCCCTGAATAGTTCACTTAAAAGTAGTTAAAGTGATTTTTATATTAGGTTTATTTTACCACACTTAAATAAAAAAAATCTTTGTGCCTGTGATTAAAAAAAAAAAAAAAAAAAAAAAAAAAAAAGATTGAGAAAGTCTTCTTGACCAAAAGGAGGAAGAGAGATATGAGATAAAAAGTTTCAGTGGTTGAGGAATTTCAAACAGAGTCGAGAGGTTATCCTGGAGGTTGTTTTTATGCATTATATAGATGTCCCCTTTTAGTTTATGGTGTATTGGAGTGGCTAGAGGGAAGCACCTGAAACTGTTGAGCTGTGTTCCAACAGCCTAGGTTCTTGAAGATGATTTTATAAAGATATAACTTTTACAATTTGCTGTGAAAACCTTGTGTCTGATATTCCTTATATTCAAGGTATGGACAGATGAGTAAAAAATATGGATAAGTTAGTTGGCTATGGATTTTTCATATATGCCCTTTATCATAATGAGGAAGTTTTCTTTGATTTCTACCTTTTGAAATCTTTTTATCAAGAAAGGATGCAGAAAGTCCCTTGAGGGATGGGAGAAAAAATTTGTTTTTCTTTACCACCAGGAAACCTCTGATACTGTCTCAAAAATTAGGGACTCCCAAGTCAATAGGCCACACCCTTGATCTTGAGGCTTGCTTTTGTGAAGCATATTTCTATAGCAGAGAACCTAAGCCTACCCATAATTATGCCTAAGAGTTACTCCCAGAAAACCTCTTTTGTTGCTCAGGTGTGGCCTGTCTCTAAGTCCAACTCTGCAAGTAAAATCATTATCCTCCCCTCTATGTGGGACATGATATCCAGGGACTAGTGAAAATCTCCCTGGCAATGTGGGACATGATTCCCAGGGACTAGTCTGGCCCTGGCACCATGGGATCAACAACACTTTCTTGACCAAAAGGGGGGAAAAGAAATATACAAAATAAGGTATCAGGGGCTAAGAGAGTTCAGATAGAGTCGAGAGGCTATTCTGGAGGCTACTCTTATGCAAGCTTTGCTGGATATTGCTAATTACAAGTTTATCAAACCCCACCCAAAACCATTCCTGTTAACCATAGAGAAGACTTAGGGCTGTATCTGAGATTCTACAAACATTTCTTCTACTAAGATTACTTTCCAGGAAACCTCCAACCTCTAACCTAGGTGGTTCCTAGGCCAGATAAGTCCTGAAACCCAGAGGGATCAGCCTCTCCAAGACCATCAACTAGTTCCATCCCCTTATCTCATATTATTGACACCCTTTTCCAAAATGAAAATGTTAGAAAGAGCAGAATCCAAACACCCTTAAAGATTGGGAGGAGGATCAAAGGAGAAGGAGGTGTTATAAGAAAAAAGAGAGGATTTAACAAATGAGTATGAATTATTATGCTGATATTTCTTTTAGTCTCCAATGTCTTGGAGTAACTAGAAAGAAAAATCTAAAATTGTGGAACGGTAACCTACACCAAATTCTGAAATCTGTTCTATAACTACTTGTTACAATGTACTTTGAAATTTATTGCTTTGTTTTATATATGTTATATCTCATAATAAAGAAAATTTTTAAAAAGAAATTAAGAAGTATATTTCAAAAAATTTATTGATGAACTAACTTCCATTAAAGTCAGGAAAACTAAAAGTATAATTTTAAAAAGAGAGACAGAAAGGATGCTGAATCTGATCAGATGCATTTTCAGTGTAACTTTATTTATTTGCATCTTCTCTTTTTTTAACTTTGTCAGTCTAGCTAAAGGTTTGTCAATCTTGTCGATCTTTTCAAAGAACCAACTTTTGGTTTATTGATTACCTCTATTGTATTTTGTTCTCCAATTCATTTATTTCTGGTTTAATCTTTATTTCTTTTCTTCTACTTGCTTTAGGATAGGTCTGCTTCTCTTTCTCTAGTATCTTCAGTTGGTCAGTCAGGCCTTCTGTTTTAGCTCTTTCTTCCTTTTTAATGTAAGCATTAAGAGCTATAAAATTTCCTCTCAGCACCACCTTTGCTCCATCTCAAAAGTTGTGATGTGTTGTGTTCTTGTTTTCCTCTGTCTCTAGGTACTTAATGATCTGTCTTGCAGTTTCTTCTTTGACCCACTGATTGTTGAAAAGTGTGTTATTTAACCTCCATGTTTATGAAGGTTCCAGCTCTTCAGTGGTTATTGATTTCCAGCTTTATTTCATTGTGATCAGAGAATGTGCTTTGAATTTCAGTCTTTTAAACATTATTATTACCTAATTTGTTCCTCAGCTTATGCTCTGTACTGGAGAATGTCCCGTGAGTACCCGAGAAGAATATATATCTTGCTGTTTTGGAATGCACTGATCTATTTTTGTCTGTTAGGTCTAATTCACTTATCGTATTGTTTATGTTCACTGTTTCCTTGTTGATCCTCTGTCTAGTTGATCTATCTATTGAAAAGAGTGGTATGTTGAATTCTCCCACTGTTGTGTAGAAATGTCTATTGCTTCTTTCACTTTTGCCAGTGTTTGCCTCATGTACTTTGGAGTACCTTGACTGAGTGCATAGACATTTATGATTGTTCTTTCTTCTTGGTGGATTATCTCTTTCATTAATATATAGTGTCCTTCCTTGTCTCTTATAACATCTTTGCATTTAAAATCTATTTTATTTATATTAGTATAGCTATTCCTACCTTTTTTGGCTATTGCTTGCTTGGAATTTTTTTTTCTATCCATTCACTTTTTTTTTTTTTTTAATTTGCATATGGGCAGGAGGCACCAGGGATTGAACTCCAGACTTCCAGCACGGCAGGTCGGAGTTCTGCCTGCTGAGCCACGGCAGCCGCCCATCTATCCATTCACTTTCAACCTATTTGTATCTTTAGGTCTAAAATAAGTCTCTTGTAAACAGCATATAGATGGATCATATTTTTTTTATCCATTGTGCCAACCTGGGTCTTTTTTGGGGAAAATTTAACAATTTTGGGTGAAAATTAACATTCAATGTTATTATTGTAAAAGTTGTCCTTGCTTCATCCATTTTATCCCTTGGCTTTTATTTGTCAGATCTTGTATTTTTCCTCTCTTTATCCTTTGAGTTACCTTACTGATAATCATTATTTCTATACACTCCTCCAAGTCTCTCTCCTGTCTTTTTTTTTTTTTTAGTATTTCCTGCAGTACAGGTCTCTGGTTAACAAATTCTCTCAGCATCCGCTTATCTGTTAGATTTTTTTTTCTTGTAAATGATTCTTTTATATATTTCGACACTGTGAAAAATTTATTATTTGAGAAAGGTTCCAATAATTATATTTCTCCTCGAGGAGTAGAGTATTTACAAGCATGGGAGTTTAACTTTTTAGTTCAGATATCTATTTCTAAAGGAAGTTAGCTCTTCAACGCAACGCTATTAAGGAGTTTATTATTACCAGGTGTCTTAGGTTCCTGGGGCTGCTGTGACAAGGTACCACAAAGTAGGTGGCTTAAAAGAACAGAAATTTATTATTTTACAGTTCTGGAGAGTAGAGTCTAAAAGCAAGGTGTTGGCAGGGCAAGGTTTCCTCTGAATCCTGAAGAGAATATTTCCTTGCCTCTTCCTAGCTTCTGGCAGTTACTAGCAATCCTTGGCCTTCCATGGCTTCTAGAAACATCACACCAATTCTTCTCTCCTCCAGTTTAACATGGGCTTTCCCCCAGTGTCTGTGTGTCCAAATTCCCACTTCTTATTAGGACATAGTAGTATTATATCAGAGCTCGACACAATCCAGTTTGGATTCATCTTAATCTGTTAGATTTTTTAACTCTCTCACACTTTTGAAGAACAAGTTTGCTGGATAAAGAATTCTTGGCTGGCAATTTTTATCTTTCAGAGTCATGTCACACCACTGCCTTCTTGCCCCCATAATGTCCAACGAGTAGTCTCCACTTAGTCTTACGTGACTTCCCTTGTATGTGGTGAATTGCTTTTCTCTTGCTGCTCTCAGGACTTTTTCCTTCTCTTCAGCTTTAGATAGTTTAATTTGTATGTGTCTTGGAGAATGTCTATTTGCATTTATTTTATTTGGAGTTCATTGGGCTTCTTTGATTTGCATATTTTTGTCTTTTATAACAGTTGGGAAGTTTTCCCCAATTATCTCCTCAAATAATCTTCCCAGCCCTTTATCCTTCTCTTCTTCTGGGACACCGGAAAGTATTATATTTGTATGCTTTGTATTGTCCATCATTTTCCTGAGATCCAATTAATATTTTTACATCATTTCCACCATTTGCTCTTTTGTGCATTCTAATTCAATTTCTCTGCCCTCTAGTTCACTTATTCTTTCTTCTGCCGCCTCAAATCTGCTGTTGTGTGTCTCTAGTATATTTTTTATTTGATCTACAATGTCTTTCTTTTCTGTAAGATCTACTTTTTTTTATTGTTTCAAATTATTCTTTATGTTCTTCTAGTGTCTTCTTGATATCCTTTATCTCTTTAGCCAACACATTGAAATTATTTAGGAGATATGTATGAATATCTGTGATTAGTTGCTCCAAATTCTATCTCCTCCAGCTTTTTATTTTAATCATTTGGCTTGGCCATTTCTTTTTACTTCTTCATATGGTTTATTTTTTTGTTGGTGGTTTCTTGGCATGTGATTTATCTTGATAGGATTGTTTTGAAAGTTGGTTTCCTTAGCTCATCTATTATTTTGCTTTTGCTTGAGTTTTCATTGAAGGCCTCCTCTGGCACCTGGTTTGTCAGTGATTTCCAGCCAAAACCAAGGACTTGTTCTATCTATTGGGAGTAGCCCCTTTCAAAAGTCTGTTGGAGGCTGGGCAGAAAAGCAGATTGCCAGTCTGCACTTGCCCCATTTTACCAACAGATAGCGCTGTTGAGCCACCTCTTCCCCACAACCCTGCTTTTCCCTGATTGCTGCAGCCCAATGGGCAGGGTCCAGACAAGGTGAAAATCCAATCAAAGTCACAGGCCCCCAGGTATCAGGAAGCCGCCGGCTCTAGAACTGGCAGATGAGCACTGAGCACCACAGCAAAGACTGGCTTGTAGGTGCTATGGGTCTGGTGATTCTCAGACTCCTATGTAAAAAATTACAGGCTGCAACACTGGGAGGCTCGACTTCACCAGCCAGCAGCCAGCACAGGAGTGCTCTGCTGTTCGCTGCCCAACAAGACCACCTCCGGGGTGGGGGAAGTGCGACTGGCATTGCAATGCAGCTGTCTGGCCTCATCTCTTTGCTTGTGCGCCCAGTGAGTGCCCTGAGCCCCTGTGTAGAAAAGATCAAGGTAGCGGAACCCAGAGTGTCTCCCTTTCCGGCCATTTCAGATCAGCTCTGCTCTGTGTCCCTCTCCTCCCTAGAGAAGGGCTTCCCAGACCCTCCCAAGTCCAAGTGTCCGCAGTAGCCTGTCTCAGGGATGGGGGTTAGCACTGGGCACCATATCAGGGTCTCTGTAAGTGGCTAAGATGAGTCTACTGCCTCCCGGGTTCCCGCACAGATTGCTAGGCTGTGGGTCTGAAAAGATTGCCTCCCCCACCTCTAGGAAGCAGAGGTTTCCTCCTTTTCAGCTGCCTGATCCAGCTGTGGTGCGGCGCAGGACCTTAGGGATGATTGCAACTGCCTATTTACCCCAATTTCTCAATCCTAGTTTCTTTGATTTTCTGTTCGGGTCTTCCATATATAATGCAGGTCCTTCTGATTTCTTGGATTCAGGAACTGCTGTTTAGGTCATTTTCTATCTGTTCTCTAGTTGTTTTATGGTGGTGGAGAGTTCTGCTTGTCATATTCTACCATCTTCCTGGAAGTCCCCAATGTGATATATTTCTATGTCCCTAAACTAATAAATTTCTACATGCCTATACAAAGTGACCCCCAAATATTAGTATTTTCCCAGAAATTTATTGTTTTTCCAGAATTTATTTTCCTGAAGAAATTAAAGGTCACCCAGGGTTCCAAATTCCAAGCTTTCCAGCAGTCCATTCTCTCTCATTCTCTCCCTCTCTTTTCTCTCTCTCTCCCTGCTCCTTCGACCTCCTCTCTCTGGTAGAAATAGAATGTTTCAAAATCTTAAAATAATCATGGATACGAAGGTTTCTCTATAAGGATATTAACCACATTATTTATGCTAGTTAAAAATATGAAACAACTTATATTTCTAATAAGAATAATGTAAGATTGAGCTTTGGAGACAGACAAACCTCTAGCGTTTGAATGCCATGTCTTCCACTTATTATTTGTGTGGCTTAGGTCAAGGTATTTAATCCCTCTGAGCCTCAGTTTCCTCTTTTGTAAAATGGTTGGGGTTTTTTAATGGGGTAAAGGTGATTGTCATGTATAGGGTAAAGCTGGGCCTTAATGGCCAACATTTTCTTACTGTTCACCCTGTAGCCATTGGCAAGTCACAGTGACAGGTCCCTTAGGTGGTATGACTCCAGAAGTACTGTGATGCTTACAGTCATTCCAGTAAGTAAAAATTGATAAATGGGACTAATATTTGCTGGTTTCACATACACATTAAACCTTTTCATATGTTCCCAGGGATAAAGATTTATCAGGAATTCTTCAAAACCAATTACAATACAAAGAAAAGAAGTTGACTGTGTCGCAAATGGAAGGTAACAAAAATAATTCCCAAAATTAATGCATAAACAAAAACCCCTTGATATATCTGATCATTTTCTTTTTTAAGAGGAAGCTGGGATTTCAAGAGGTATCTAGAGAGATAACAAATTTTTAAAATTCAGTGTCCATTTGTGGAAAGGGAAAGGGATTTCTTTCAAATGGACAGTGCCCTGGACATTAGAGAGTCCTGGGCAGGTATTTTTATTCAAAGAAATTGTGTAAAAGAACAAATGCAAGGTCAAATAGAAATCAAATCATGGAACAGTATAAATACATCCGAAATCCCAGGATTTCTCAAAGGAAAAAAATTATGATGGTAAAATGAGTGAAACTAGCTATAGTTCATTCATCTAAACAGCATATATTTATTTAAAGCCAACAACTTAGTAGGAATGGGAAACAGAACTATTAACAAGTCAGACATGGTCCCTGCCCTAATAAGAAGTCTAATGGGAAGACAGATTAGACTATGAATTTGTTGAGTGAATATTTAAATTACAATATGACACAATATTATAATAGGGGAAAGTATAGAGTACTGCAGGAATTTAAAAGTCTCCTAACTTAGTTTTGTATGAAGAGGAGGCGAGTCCCCGAGAAGGCTGAATGAAGAGTAGGAGTAAAGCAGGCCAAGAGAGCAGGTAGGAAAAAAATTTCCAAGGGCGCAGAGGAAAGGGCAAGGTTAATGCCTGAGAAAAACTAAAGGACATTAAGGATGACTGTGTGTAGGTTTTAGGGAAGCTAATGCCTCATCACTGCAAGTTTGGTACCATTTGAGAAATGGACCCAGAAGACAAAAATCAAATAATCACCGTTATTGCTGAGAAAACTGGTTTGGAAAACACAAAGGAGGGTAAAGATCAGATTTGTATTTTTTTAAGTGAAAAACAGAGCTAAAAGCCTTAATAATAACAGTTTATGGTTTTATAAATGTTTAAGGTTTCTAACTTTAGGTTTCCAAAGTGCCTTAATATAAATTGGTGTTTAACCTTCACAATTTTCACATAAGGTGTTTATTCTACAGATATTAATTGAACACTTCAAAATCCCCAGCTTCTC
Organism: Myrmecophaga tridactyla; assembly: GCA_004026745.1. NCBI lineage: Eukaryota > Metazoa > Chordata > Mammalia > Pilosa > Myrmecophagidae > Myrmecophaga > Myrmecophaga tridactyla. The sequence continues at coordinate 12,346 of PVIY010030816.1, read as the reverse complement.
CTCCCCATCATCACTCTCAATTGATATCCTTGCTTTCTGCTTCCCTGAGAGAAAACTGAAGCAATCAGGATAATTTCTGCAGACTCCCACCTCCTATCTAACCACTTACCAAAATCTGTACCCACATACTCCTTCTTTCTCCCTGTCCCATAAGTGAACTTTATCCTCTTTGCTAAAGTCAATGCATCTATTGTGGATGAGAACCTATTGCCTCTTACATATTCAAAGGAATTACTCAAGCAAGTGTCCCTTCTCTCTTAAACGTCAATTTTTTTCACTATTATATCATTCCTATTATCATATAAACACTATTATTTCTCCCTATTAAATAAAAAAAAAATGTATCCTGACTCCATTTCTTCCTTCTGCTACCACATTTCTTTGCTCCACTTTGTAAGAAAGTTCTTCAAAAAAGATGTCTGTACTTATCTCTAAAACCTCTTCTCCCATTCCTGGATATTCATACTGTCTTTGTTTTCCTACTTCACCAGTCACTCCTTTTTAGTCTTCTTTGCTAGTTTTTCCTCTTCTCTGATTTTTCTTAATGCTAGAGTGTTCCAGAGCTCAGACTCTGGTCCTCCTCTCTTCTTTATCCCATTCACGTATGCAGTGATCTCCTCTAGTCCCAAGCTTTAAATACCAGCTATAGGCCAACAATTCCCAAATGCTTATGTCCATCCCTGGCTTCTCTTCTCAACTCCAGGCTCATATATCTAACTGCCTATTCAACATCTCTAATTGGATGTCTACTAGACATCTTAAACTCAACATGTCCAAAACATAACTCTTGATGTGTTCTTCCTACCCACAGTTTTTTCTATCTCAGTTGATGATATTTCATCCTTTCTATTGCTCTGGGCAAATTTTTAAATCATCCTTAACTCCTCTCTCTCACTCCACCTCCAAATCCATTGGGAAATCTCAGTGGCTCAACCTTCAAAATATATCTAGAAGTCAACCACTTTTACAATCTCCATTGCTACAACTTTGATCTGAGGCGCTATCATCTCTCACCTGCAATAGCCTCCTAGCTGATACTTGTCTCCCTATGTCTGCCAAAACCTCACAATATTCTACTACTACAACAGCAGCCAGAGTGATCTTCCTAAAACATAAGTCAGGTGTGGGAAAAAAGAGGAAGAGGGCTAACCTAAGTAACTCTGAAAATGGTGTTTTGACTGAAAACTATAAGCCTAAAGACATAAGTAAATTGGCAAAGTTGTTTCTCAAATGAGTATGGATTAACAATTTTGAAAAAATTGGTGTACATGTACACTGGGGTTGAACAAATAAGTAAATGGGTGGGGGGTGCCGGGTTTCTCACTGTTACAGAGGGAAGTTAAAGATAGGCAGTTGGGGGAAGGTAGAGTGAACCATGCAGTAGTGGATTAGAATCAGACACCAGTATAAAGTCATGTTTGTTTTAATATAAATACAGATGCATAGATACAGAAATAATTATGCATATGTGTATATACATGGATTAGTATATACGTTTCCTAGCTCTGACTGATGAAAGGGCTTAGAAGCATTGACGTTCCAATAGAAACAAGCACATCCAGCACCCAGACCTTGAAATCTAATGCCATTCTCCAAAAAAAAAGAACCAGGTTCCTTGAATAAATAGCTGATTCTAGGGCAGGAAAAGAGAATATAAAAGATAAGCCAAGAGCATCTTGAATTGTAAGAAACTAAAGTGGTGCTCAAAAAAACAAAAGGATGTGATGGTAGCACAATATTGTTAATGTAATTGATATCACTGAATTGTACACATGAATCTGGATAAATGGGAAATTTCATGTTTTATATATGTCACTACAATAAAATTATTAATGAAGGATGTTGCATTAGCCCAGAACTAACTCATCCCAATTCCAAAGCTATCTTGATAAATGGAGCTGAATCTAACCAAAATGGGCCTGCCTGACATGCTCAGTAGCTTAAACTTTAACCTCTAAGCAACTACAATACTAAAAATCACACCCATCATCCTATTAAGGCCTCCATTTTCTTACATACATTCTGTGAGTAAGCATGTAATCCGTCTGTGCATGCTCAATAATTAGATCATCCCTAACCTCGTCATCTCAAGCCATTGTACTCATTATCCTAAAACCTGCCCGTCTTTGTATACCATAAAACTATCAGAGTCACTATATTTCAGGGAGACAAATTTTTAGGCCCATAGGCCATCTGATCTCCTGCTTTGCACCTAGCAATATACCTCAGTCTCCCAGAGTCCAAGGAGGTTAGGATTTTTATGGACTCAAACAAGGGGAGATGGTATGTTACCATTACAATAGTAAGTGTATACAAGGCGGAGACTAGGGTAGAATAACCCTTACAATAGAAAGTATAAACAAGGGTGAGACTAGTTGAGTTTCAGTAATTTCAGGTATTAACTTCTGCCTATCCTATAATATAAAGAAAAAACATCTATACAATGATTCAGTAATAATAATCATCCCCTAAATTTAATTTCTCAATTACACCAGCAATGGTGGGTTGAGTCCTTTTCATGCTTAGAATCTTCTCTGACCTCCTCTTTTGCCACATCTCTCATTTCTAGCCAGAGAAAATTTTCTGTGTTTAAGGGTTCATGTGATTAAACTTGCCTACTCAGAGAATCCAGGATAATCTATCTTAATTACATCCGCAAAGCCCCTTTTGCCATGTAAAATAACGTATTCACAGGTCCCAGGGAATAGGGTGAGGACATCTTTGGGAAGCCATTCTCTCTACCACATTTACTTTTCACCAATTAGTTTATTCTAATTCAAATCTTATAGAAGGACACTGCTCTCCTTTATAAGAAATGTCTTTTAAGTACTCATTTTTTTCTCTACACTTTTACAGAACACAGTCCGCAATCAACTGTATTGTCTGCCCTAGCTCCATTAGCATATGAATTTCTTCTTGAATAATTGTACTGACTAAGGCTAACAATCTCTTTTTCCCAGCTTTCCAAGATGCCTACAACTTCTTTAACAAGGATAAAACTGGCTGTATTGATTTACATGGAATGATGTGCACTTTAGCTAAGTTAGGAATGAATCTAACCAAGCATGATGTCTATAATGAATTAAGATGTGCTGACATTGATCGTGAGTACTTTGACTTCTCTTTTTCTCATAAACATTTTTTGTGCAAAGAAAATATATATGTTTAGCTATTAGTGATTGCATAAACATAAGAAATAAATTTTACTTATTTTATTTATTTTACTTATTTGCCAAAGTGTAAATACCATGTTGTACATTTTGGAGGTGCCTTGAAATAACAAATACAAAGGCATTGACAATTTCAAAAATGATGACATGTTTCCACGAAAATCCAAACCCTTTGTTTCTGTTTGACTCATAATGATACAAATCTTTCTTCCATCATTAGGGCCTGTCTTTATTGAATTTTAAGGGTCAGAGTGTTTTTGTTGATATTTTTAAAACTAAAAGCTGCTGAAATGCAATACACCAGAAATGGGTTGACTTTTTAAAGGGGGATTTATTAGGTTACAAACTTACAGTTCTAAGGCCATGAAAATATCCAAACTAAGGCATCAACAATAGGACACCTTCACTGAAGAAAGGCTGATGGCATTGGGGTTCCCCTGTCACATGGGCAGTCATAAGGTGATGGCTGCTGGCCTTTCTCTCAGAGACACAAGGGTTTCAAAATGGCTCTCTGAGCTCCTGTGGGTTCTTCTGGCTTCTCCTGGGGCACTTTCTTTCTGAGATCTCTCTCTTTCTGTGGGCCCTCTTAAGGACTCCAGTAAAGGATTAAGACCCTCTCCAAGGGCTTACTAAGCGGCCCTGCTCTCTACAAACACTGGGGTGAGGGTTTTAACATACCCAAGCATTGGAGAGACTATCTTGTTCTTGGCCTTACCCTTTTCAAGTATCAGGATGGCACCCAGACTCTCTGCCATCTCCAGGACCACATGCTGAACTCCTTCAGTGCAATGGGGTGGTGGCCAGGCTCTCCCCAATCCCCAGGGAATGTACTCCACCCTTTCTAAAGAGTTTTGGGCAGTAGAACTCTTCCTGAATAATGTGGTGGCCAGACTCCCCTCTCTAAACTCCAGGGCAAACTCACCCTCTCCGCGTACATGGGTGGGTCTGCTTACCTGGCACAAGGTTTCTTGGCTCCAGACTTGGCTTCCATGATTCTGCCTTTAAAGTCATTTTTCCTTCAATTGGTCCATTTTCTGTCCCTTTTAGTCCAGACTGGCAGTGGTTCCACTTATACAGATCCCACAGCAAACTTAGTTTTCACTCCACCAAGTTTGTATGCTGCATGATATCCCCCTGCAGCTGCTTGTATGCTGCATGATATCAATAAGGAATTGTTGGAGTTTCCACAGACAATAGGAGTTTCCACAAATTCTTTCTGGATAACTCCATTTTCAATCCTAGCTTGTCCTGAAATGGCTGAGTGGTTCCATTTTTGGTTAAATCCTCACATGGGGCACTATTCTCTGAGGACTTATTTTGCAAAAGCTCAGAGTTTCCCAAACTATCAATTTCTGTTTTCTTTGAACCCAAAAGTTCAGTTCTTAGCTCATCCCTTTCCTCTTGCATTTTACTATAGGCTGCAAGAAGACACCAGGCTGCATTTTCCACGTTTAGTTTGGAAATTTCCTCAGCTAGATATGCCAGCTTGTCACTTTCAAATTTTCCCTTCCATTCAGTATCAGTATTCATTTTTGCCAAATTCTCTGCCACTTTAAAACAAGGGTCACCTTTCTAGCAGTTTGCAATGATATATTCATCAATCACTTCTGCCAAAGGCTTCATTAGAAGCATGTCTAGAGTCCATATTTCTACTAACAGTCTCTTGAAAACAATCTAGGCCCTTTTGATCAAGCGCCTCACAATTCTTCCACTTACCCATTTTAAATCCATTCCAGCATTTTTGGTATTTTCAGATCACAGCACCCCACTGTTGTTACCAAAATCAGTTTTGGTTTGCTAAGCTGCCAAAATGCAATATACCAGAAATGGGTTGGATTTTTAAAAGTGAGTTTGTTAGATTATAAATTTGCAGTTCTAAGGCCATGAAAATGTCCAAAATAAGGCATCAAAAAGAGATACCTTCACTGAAGAAAAGCCAATGCTTTTGGGGGACCCTCTGTCATATGGGAAGGCACATGGTGATGTCTTCTGGCGCTTCTCTCTGGGTTGGTTTCAAAATGGCTCTCTCAGGTCCTGTGGGTCCTCTGGCTTCTTCTGGGGCACTTTCTTTCTGAGCTTTCTCTGTCTGTGAGCTCTCTTAAAGGACTACAGTAAAGGATTAAGACCCACCCACCTTAATTGGGTGGGTTAATCTCCACGAAAAGAAAAAATAAAACAGTAAAAAGGTCCTGCCCACAGTTGGTCTGCATCCATAAGAATAGATTTAGAAGAACATGGCTTTCTTAGGTTACATAACAGTTTCAACCTAGTACACATATAATGTTTTCATTGAATATTCATACCTAGTGACTAGTAGCCAAAGCTGATATGTTATATAGCATATATAATTAGCACTTATCTCCTCCTGCCTCTCTTTACCCAATTACCAGTGCCTCATTTATTCAGCATCAGTTTCACATGAGAGTCAATGTCACCAGTCACCAGTTAACTAAGATTTCACTTGTTTCCACTAACTCAGCCCAATTTTTCTATTCTCTCTCTCTCTCTCCCTCTTTCTCACTCACACACACACACACACCACACATTTTGACTAACACTCACATTCCTTTAATTTTAGAGGAAATGGGATACAACTTGGGGAGTTTAAAATAGTAATAAAAAGAGTGGTTTGGAGTGTAAAAGCCAGGGTAGATTCCTTGCACAAATGGCAAGTCTCTAGGAAAGGACTAGATGAACATGACTGGAAGCCCTCCGGCTTGATGTTTACACGAATCAGCTCCTGCTGACTATGGGTCATCAGTGTAATGTTGCTAAGACCACTTTAAGAAGACCAGTGTTTACCTGAGCATATTTCTAGCCCTAAAATGTTCTGATTTTAAGTATTAAATGATCTAAGGTGTTTCCATTTTTATATTTAGCATATGTATTCTGATAATTAAAATACATCTTATCCTTGCTCTGAGCCTTAGCTTTCTGTTGTAGGGGATGGGAAGGTGAACTTCTCAGACTTTATAAAGGTGTTAACAGATAAGAACCGCTTCCTCAAGGCTGTGGGTGAGTAGAGATGTTACTGAATAGATGGCAGTAGGCTAGTTGCAATTCACTGCATAGTAAACATCAGAAGATATATTCTTGGCTATAATTTATTTTTGTATTGCTTCTCCAAGAAAATATTCACTGAGCAAATTGATACAGGTCACTTTAGAACTTTAACGTAATACATCGAGTAGGCACTGGAATTGTCTATGGTCCTTCTTCAAGAGATTCTGGTTTGGGTCTCTAATGAGTATATTCAGGGAGTGACTGGCCTAGAAAACACTGGCCTCCTTTTATAGTGTTTGAATTACCTAGTTCATGTGTTACTTGAGGAGGTATTCCTTTTACAAAAGAAGAAATATTTTTAGAAAGAAAAATACTATCTCATGCAAATTTGAGGTATAGATAATTCATTGGTCCTGAGAAATATCTTCCTCACCCTGATGAAGCGACTACTCTTAATGCACTGAAGAGTCTGTTGGAGATTAAAGAGAGCATATTCTCACACTTGTTATAAAAGATGCATGGGTATACTTGAAATATCATTATTACTAATTGTTTGTTTATGAGTTTAATAGGCTGCCTTGAAAATTCTAGCTCCTATTCATATCATTTTTTCTATAATAAACATAAAAATTCCAAATACTGTATTAAGTTTTGAAACCACATCCACTTGTAAGTTATGAACTATCCTTAGGATAAATAGAAGTTACTGCTTGCAAATATCACTACAGTAACAGGGGTTTGCCTGCAAACCAGAGATAATGTTTACCAACAATTCCTTAAACTGAAAGAGCAGAATAATAGTCCTTAAGACATAATTCACGTTCATGTTAAAAGTATTACTGTATTTACTTAAAAGTCTTTGAACTAAAATTATTTTTTATATTCCCTTATTTTGTTTGTTCAATAAATCAAAATGACCTTTCTACCAAGTACAGCAGATTTTTACTGTTTTACTATAATTTTCTAGTCCCTAACTTGTTGTTAATATTGTACTTACTCAGTAATAAGACTGTTAGTTTATTACTTTTTTATAAGTAATTTGTTCAGAAGGCATTTTGAAATCTATCTTCTAACCCCTCCCCACCCCATAGCTCCAGAAAAGGAGACCAATGTAGATTTAGCTGGCAGCCCTGGGATCCTGTTGTTTGAAATCCTGTCAAAGCTTGTAGAGACTTCAGCCCTACCCAGAAAGGCTATAATGGAAATAGTAAGGTAAGTGGCAAGGAAAGGGGGACAAACAGCCTTCTGAGAAACACTTATGAGGATATTAACAGGACAGTCATCTCTCACTTAATATCCTACTCAACAGGATCTGGTCCTTCACAGAGGAAAAGGTGTCTGGGCAAACCCCACAGTGATACTCAGCTGTGAAATTGTACATCATTTCAAGGCCCCATTGGTCTAAGACAACCAGGATAGTTCAGCCTTTCCAACTCCAGGCCAGAGAATCCTAGGGAATGAGAATTTTCCAGGGATGATTTTAGGTGGGCTTGGAAACCTGGTTTAGAATAGAATTTGAAATCCATTCATGCTGGAAATAACAGGGGCTTTCAATAGGACTTCTGCCCCTGGGATGAGGTAATATAAGTCCAGACCTCTCAAGGTTACCTTTGCACTGGAACAGAGCCTCAATCAGACTTCAGAATAGAGGAAGTCTGATTGCTAGGAAGCATTCTAACACCCAAATTTTTATTTATTCCAACAAATATCACAAAAGGTAAATTTCCTCAAACATATCAAAATACACCTATTTTATCATTCTATGACATAAGTTAAACAAATGTTACCATTATCAATCTTCAACTCATAGTATTTCAAAGATTTATGGTACTCTATTTAGGGAGTGTTAAAAATACAGAATACCACCAACAATATAAAAATATCCTTCTGCTCCTCAGTAGGTAGTCTCTCTATACTCTTCTACATCTCTGTCAGATGTGGAATAAAGTATGCATAAAATTCTACTCTTCATTCTAATTCAAGGACACTTATTAAATGCCTGCTGTCAGTCTACAAATGTGGCATACTACTTAATCTCTCAGCCTCAGTTTCCTCATCTATAAAATGAGAAGAACATCACTCTTATAGGACAAATGTGGAGATTATATGCAATAATGCATTGAAATGCTTAACACATCATAAGAGTTCAATAAATGTTAGGTATTATTATTATTATTCAGAAGTAAACTAGAATATGCATGAAATACACATTTTACCTAATTCACTCCTCACCTCCCTAATAATTTTTCATTTTACAGATGAAAAAAACTGAAGCACAGGTCAGTTAAGTAACTTGTCCAAGGGGTAGTAGTGCCTAGATTTTAGAACAGTCTGATTCTAGAACCCATTTCTAATCCACTATTCCTTACTGCCTCTTACACTCGGGAAATATTCATGAAAATGTTAGCCAGTGTTTTTCTTTTTATTGTTATTGTAGTTGTGGCTGTTATTTATCATAGAAACTGGTTCCCAGAGAGATAAAAAGGGTTTAAGACATAATATTTGCATTAAAGGAGCTTAAAATCTAAATGGATAGAAAATCCATAAATACATAAATAACTAAATATACAAAATTGAAACAATACAAAATATATTGTATAACTAATTATCAAATAAGTGACAAAGATCATTCATTTAGCTTCCTGAGAAAGTAGGCCTTGAGCTGGATATGGTAGAATTGGTAGATATTAGTATCATTTATTGAGCAGTTCCTAAATACAAAGCTCTGAGCAAACACTGTGAAGTGGGTTGCTGTATGGTGTGTTGTGGAACACAGGCTCAGGCACCACAAAATATTTCAGCAAATGACTGCTTTATTACTTACACAGCATAAATGGTCCAAAAGAGCAGGGGAAGAGATTCCATCATGGCCGGTCTCCCAGGGACACCAGCTGCTTAGGACAGAGTCAGTGAATGGTAGCTCTGAGTGGGAGAGGAGAGACAAATCTGTGCCACCCAAGGGCAGGGTATTTATACAATCCAGGGGTAAGGGACCCTGACACTGAGAGTTCCTGCCCTAATAAGTAGCTCAGAATGCTTGTTACCAGTTTCCTGGTTTAAGGTAAGGTCAGCCCATCCCATTATGTCTAACATCTACCCACCCCCCACCCCACCCTTGGCTGCAGAATGAAGACCTATTGAAACATCTGCACACAATAGAAAAGGAGGGGCTGGGAGATGACAATTAGGTATGTCTGTGAATTCCCCAGCAAAGTACTTAATATGCATTTGCTTTTGCCTGGATTATTTTATCCTAACTGGTTTCCTAGCTTCCACTTTTGACTTCCTCTCCCTGCCCCACAATCTATCAGCAACACTGTTTATGCCTAGCTGACTCCCTGGCTTCTAGGAGCCAAATGATCCTTGTAAAGCATCAAGTCAAACCATGTCACTTTTCTACTCAAAACACTCTCATTGCCCTCAGAGAAAAGCAAAGTCTTTGCAGTGACTTACTGTGCCCTCTGTGTGATCTGTACTGCCCTTTGACCTCATTGACTTCACCTGTTACTTTGTTCTAGGCATGTTCCTTGCTGTTCCTCAAATACACCAGATATGCTCCTACCTCTAGGCCATTGCAATTTGTTGTTCTCTCTATCTGGAATGCTATTCCCCTTGATATCCACTTGACTCACTCTCTTATCACCTTCAGATTTTGTTCAAATGTCATCTTCTCAGGAAGCCCTTCTCTAACCATCCTATTTAAAATTGCAACCCTCCTTTCATGCCTTGTCTCCCCTTCTCTGCTTTATTTTTCTTTATAGTATTTGTCATATTCTAATATACAATATAATTTATTTATTTTGTTTATTACTGGTTTTCTCATGCTAGAATATAAGCTCTAAGACTACAAAGGTTTTTTGTTTTTTGTTTTTTTTTTTGGTCTGTCTCATTCATTGCCATATCCCCAGTGTCTAGAAAACTCCCTGGCACATACTTGGCACTCAGTAAATATTAGTTTAATGGTCTCATTTAATCCTAAATCAACCCTGTATGGTAGATTTCAATATCCACATTTACAAACAAGGAGAATTAGGTATAGAGGAGATCATTCTGTATCTTCAGCCCAGATCCTCTCTAGAGTTTCCATCTGCCTACTGGGAATCTCCATTTGGAAGTACCACAGTCACCTCAAACCCAAAATGTCAAATCTTAATTCATCTCTTCTCCTCATTTCTAATTCCAAATCTCCATGAATGACTCTATGATCTTACTATATTTACCCCAATTGCCTGAGCCAAAGTTCCAGCATCGTCCTGGGCTGCTCCTGCTCTGCCATGGCCCATGTTCAACTAATCTCGAAATTCTATTTTACCTCCTAAACATGCCTCAAATCCAAACACTTCTCTATATCCTCATGTCAACTACACTAGTATATGTCACGATCTTCCTACACCTGGATTACTGCAATAGCCACCTATCTTGTCTCTCTATCTGCATTCTTGCCATCTCTACCCCTTTTTTACACTTCAGCCAGAATAATCTAACATTCAGTTAGAAAATATTTATTGGGCATCTATAATGCCAAGCACAAAGTTAATCATACCATTTACCCGCTTAAAAATAAAACCCTATAATAGCTTCTCATGTTGCCTCTAAAAAAGTTCAGGCCCAACATGACATTTTCAAAGTTCTTCATAATCTATCTTTGCTTAACTCTCCAATCTCATCTCTTTCAATTTCCCCTATCACATCCTAGATTAAATTGGTCCAAGGCCTAAAATATCCCATGATCCCTGAACTCCAAACTTTTGCTTGGAACTTCCAATCCCTTTGTATCCATTTTCTAGGCTGTGGTAATAAAGTACCATAAACTGGGTAGCTTAGAACAATGGAAATTTATTCTCTTATAGTTCTGGATGCCAGAAGGTCGAAATCAAGGTCCATGCTTCTTTCAGAGGTTCTAAGAGAGGATCTTTCCTTGCCTGTTCCAGCTTCTCATAGCCACAAGTGTTCCATGTCTTGTGGCAGAATAACTCCAAACTCTGCTTCCATCTTCAAATAGCCTTCTTCCCTGTGTTGTCTCAAATCTCCCTCTCCTCTTTTTTTAAGGACACCAGTCATTGGAATTAGGGTGCACTCTAAATCCTGGATGATCTTCATCACCTATTATCTGCGAAGACCCTATTTCCAAATAAGGTCACATTCATAAGTACAGTAGGTTAAGACTCTATGCTTAGCTGACTTCTGCTCACCCCTTAGGTCCCAATCAGAACCTGTCAGGCCTTCTATGACCTCCAAGTCTGGGTCATGTTCTCCTCATAAATGCTTCTCTTTTCCTATCATAGAGCATAATGCATATTGCACTGTTAAAATCATGTTAATGGTCTTTTCCATTAGATTATGAGCTGTGGAAGGACAAAAACCATGTCAGGCTTATTTGTCATTATTTTCCCAGCACCTAGCTCAAGCATGGAATAATATATTCAGCTCTTAATATTTATCGAATATCATAGAGCTAGTAAGTATCTGATTTAGTAGTCCAACAAGAGAATGTTGTGAGAAACAGAAAACAGACTGCTCTTGGTATATACAGAATAATGAGCAGATAATTATGGCTAGAACATGAGGTTTATGTAGGGGAATAGTAGAGAGGCAAAGTTGGAAATGTGGATTAGTTCCATGTAGAAAATCTCCTCTACAATTTCCTCTAATCAGTAGGAGCCATTGAAAGTGAGGGCAGTGGGGAAGACAGAGTTTGATAAGGGAGTGAAGTATTTTGAATCTATTTTAGGAAATTTATCCTGGAAGTAGTGTATAGAAAAACTTAGTAGGCAGACTTATGACCAAATGATACAAAAGAAAGAGACTAGTTGAAGCAAAGGGGGAGTTTTTAAATAAGCTGTACTTGAAATGAGAGTAGGACAGTTAAATGGAAATGTCCCACAGTAAGTCTGAAGTGCAGAACTAGTGAAAAAAAATTTGGGTGAAGAAATAAACTTAGAGACTCAGTGAGGGCAGAGAATGCTGCAGCACCATGATGCAGAGTCCACGAGCCAGCAACCTTTGGAGATGAAGAAGGAAAACGCCTCCCGGGGAGCTTCATGAAACAGCAAGCCAGGAGAGTAAGCTAGCAGATGATGCCGTGTTTGCCATGTGCCCTTCCAGCTGAGAGAGAAGCCCTGACTGTGTTCGCCATGTACTTTCTCACTTGAGAGAGAAACCCTGAACTTCAT
>PVIY010030815.1:0-30569 GCA_004026745.1 Myrmecophaga tridactyla | reverse complement strand
TTTTTGTTCATTCCTTGCCTTCTTCATGTCCTCCCTCAATTCATTGATTTGGTTTTTGATGAGGTTTTCCATTTCTGTTTGTACATTCTGTATTAGTTGTTTCAGCTCCTGTATCTCATTTGAACTATTGGTTTGTTCCTTTGACTGGGCCATATCTTCAATTTTCCTGGTGTGCTTTGTTATTTTTTGCTGGCGTCTAGACATTTAATGATCTTAATTAATTATTCTGGAGGTTGCTTTCACTTATCTTACCTAGGGTTTTGTTGCTAGATGAGTTTGTTGTCTATCTGTTCTTTGACCTTCAGTCAGCTTTTTCTGGGCCTCTAGCTTAAGTTTTGTTTAACAGAGGGTAATTTTTCAGTTCTTGTTTTCTTGTTTCTTGTTGTGTTTGTAAGGTGCCTTTTCCCTCCCCACCCTTAGGAGGGTTTACATAGGTATTACTGACATCAGCCGGGTTTTCCTGGACTAAACTGGCCTCCTACCAGGGGGAAGGAGTCACCTGCGTTAGTTTTCCCTGAGGGTGAGACCCGGCAGTTTGAGAGACTTTCCTGTGAAGTCTCTGGGCTCTGTTTTTCTTATCCTGCCCAGTATGTGGCGCTTGTCTGCATGTGGGTCCCACCAGCAAAAGATGTCGTGGTTCCTTTAACTTTGGAAGGCTCTCCCTGCTGAGGGCATGGTCGAGACAGAGGAGGGGTTGTAGGCTGGTTTTAATGGCTTCAATTTGCCAAGCCCTGGGGTCTGAGTTCCTTGAGAGAGGGATTCCACCTAAGTTGGGCTTCACCCCTCCCCTGGGGAAGGCTCAGGTGGGAGACAGCCTTGAAAGCAGTCTGTTTCTGCCTATGCGTGGGGCAGTTGCAGCCCGAGAAGTCCCGCCGCTGAATCCAGAGGCTTCCAAGTCTCCGTAGAAACAGCCACAAAAACCCCCGTTTTGTCCCCTTTCCTCTTTTTCGGTTAGCCCAATAAGCGACTTCTGACTTGCCCAGTTTTGCGTGAGCTGGGGGCCTATTTTTAGTAATCAGAATTTGTTTATTAATGCCACAATTGGCGCTTGGTTGGACTCAGTCCGTGCTACTGTTAGTCTCTTTCCTTTCCCTCCGAGAAGCCGACTATGGGGGAGGGGCGCCGGGCGCCGGCCGCCGGCCACCATGGCTTGGGGAACTTACAATTCCGGAGACTTGCCGTCAGTCTAGCTGCTCCAGACCTGGGCATGCTGTGTGTCCGGTCACTATCGTGGTTCCGGGAGCTGTTCTGTACTGTTTCTGGTTATCTAGTAGTTGTTCTGGAGGACGAACTAAAACGCGCACATTGCTAAGCCGCCATCTTGGCCCCTCCCTCAATGTTACAAACTTTATAACACCACTTGTGAAAATATGTACTTGACTTTTGGACATTTGACATTGCCTTTAAGTGAGTTTTTTTAATATTAAAAAAACATTCATTTACTCAATATTTACTGTACCCCCAAACACAGGCACAAAATTGAGTATGCACAGAGCTATGGAAAAATGCTCTGATAGGAGAGATAGGATATGTACACAAATCATCAAAAAATGAAGCTTTCTGTTTCATTTGATGAGTGCCACTAAAGAACTGCAAATAAAGAGCTAAGGGAGTTCAGGGAAGCAAAGCTGCCAAATTTAATGACTTAAAACTCCATAGATTGTCCCATGTTCTTGAGTATCCATTGTAATAGCTACTACGAATAAACTATGATGAAGTATTTAAAGGCATCATTACAAGGAGCAAGACCCTAGAGAAGCTATTAAAGATTTAGCATATCTTAGTTATGAGGTAAGATCAATTGAATTTAAGTAAATAAAAGTTATATCACTTGAAATACTCTGTCCACTCTTTAATGACACACCATGTTCCTCAAGTCCCTGCAAATATTGTTAAACCCTAATCCGTAAAATCAGTACCTGGTATAATGCTTCATGCTATTAGACACTTAATAAATATTTATTTATTTGAAGACATTGCTTAATTAACCAGCCTTCAGCACCTCTGTGCACATTTGAAAATATACTCCATTGCATCATTCTCATGAGCTATTCTCTATTGTCTTCATTGTACTTGATCTGACTTGCCATTCATTAATTAATTTAGTCATTCAACAAACATTTGTTTGGAAGGAGTAGCCTGGATTGCTACCTTTGTTTCCTTATAACTCAGGCAATTGATTGGATGGTGGTGCTGCTAACCAAAATGGAAACCACAAGAGGGGTATTAATTGGGAAGAGGGGAAATAGATGATTAATTCAATTTGTACGTGATGAGTTTGAGGTTTCAGTTTGACATCCTAATGGAAGGATACAATAAGCAGTTGGATATATGGGTCTGGAGATCAAGAGAGAGATCCAGACTTAATATAAAAGATTTGAGAGTCATCAAGCACCATAAATGGTAGTTAAAGCCATGTGATTCTTGACCTGAGGAGTAGGGACACTTAGGGGTTCTACCAGTTGGCTTCAGGATGTTCATGTAATCACAAAATTACATGCCACATACCCTCCTCTGAGATGATTCCTGGAAATTATCATACTCTCAAAGAGAGCTATGACTTTAAAAAAAAGGTTAAGAATGAAAAATAAAAAGAGGAGAAAGTTCAGGAAAGAATATTGAGCGTCTCGAATATTAAAGAAGTGGAGGATTCCTGGCCCATGCACTTCCTCCCTGCCCCCCCAAAATAAAAATTCAACAAATGATGCTGCAATAACAGGATAGTCAAATGTAAAAAAGAATGAAATGTGACCCCCCACCATGCAGCATACAAAAAAAAGAAGTGGAGGAAAAGTAGCAAAGAAGAGAAGGCTGAAAAGAAAACTAGGAAAAAGAGTCACAGAAGTCAAAGGATGAGCAAGTTTCAAGGAGGGAGTGGTCAAAAGTAAAAGCAGAAAAGTCATATGAGATAAAGACAGGTCCATATCTTAATCACAGATTCCTTCAGGGCATGTTCTTTATACAGTGGTTACTCACTAAATGTTGATAGAGAAATTATATCCATAATGTAATTTGAGAGGAATAAAGTTGAAGAATGAAATTAATACAATGATAGGCTAAAGGAGGGTTTCAATTATGTTTGACTTTACATTAACAAATGAAACCCATATAAAAGTAGGTAGTAGCACATTGCTAGGTCATTTTTAAAAGCCTCTCAGAGAGGTAAACTGAACCAGTTTCCCAAATAACTAGAGCCAGCTTTATACACAGGTAAAGTAAGCAGCCACTTCCATGGAATAATTCAAAATTTACATGTCTGTTTACACTTCAGTATCCCTCCTACAGTTATATTATGCCTGAAATAATCCAGGTGCATGTCAACTGGATTATGAGAGCCATTAGTTGGCTAACCTGTTTGTAGAAATATCATTAACCCACTTCTGTCATAGACTGTTAGCTAGAGAACAATATAACATTTTTTTTATTTGTAATGTTTTTAAGTCTACAAAAAAGATTTCATAAATACTTATCATGTCATTTAATATTAACTCACCCTAGAGCAAGTAGTCACAAAATCCTTCCTTTTAATTTCAGGATGACAAAATTATGAGGAAATTTTTTTCCTTTTTTTTAAAGGATATGATCTCTCATATATAAGGATGGTTTATAATAACAAAAAAATTTGAGCATAATACAAATGATAGTGATATGATGATGCTAAGCCCTTTTATTAGTTATGTTACAATCCAAGGTGCTAAAAAAAAGAGACCCCCCAAATGCAATAGTTAATACAAAATAGGAGTTTAATTCTCTCAAGAACAATATTAAAAAGCAGGTGGGGTATCCAGGGCCGATGAGTAGCTCTATTCCACAAAGTCATCCAGAGACTCAGGTCTAATCTATTCTGATCCATGGTAGAAGCCAATTTACCAACATATAAACCTTCTAGCATGACTGAGGGTGAAAGAGAAAGAGGAAGGAAGCACTTCCTTTAAAAAGGATTTGACCTGGAATTTGCACATATTACTTTTTCTCATATCTCTTTGGAAATGACCTAATCAACTGATCACACCTAGATTCAAGGAAGACTGAGATTTTAGACTTTAACTGGACAGCGTGGGCCCAGCTTAAACTCTGAGGATCCTAAAACTAGTAAGAAGAACAGTTCAAATTTTGGGATACTTGACAGTTGTGTCAAACCCTTGCTTTGGAGTCTTTACAGTCATCACCATACTTACAGTGAAGATGTAAATATGAATTTTCTAAAATATGTTAACTATGGGAAATCGGTCCCATTTAATTCTTTTTTTTTTTCCACTGTAAAAGTTCTATCTTTGTACAATCATCTTCAAGAATCAAGGCTACTGGAACACAGCTCAACAGTTTCAGGTACTTCCCTCTAGCCACTCCAGCACACCAGAAACTTAAAAGGGATATCTATAACCTCTCGACACTGTTTGAAATCTCTCAGCCACTGAAACTTTATTTTGCTTCATTTCTCTCTCCCCCCTTCATAGGTTTGTTTGTGTATTTGGTTTGGTTGGTTGATTTTAGGTGCATGGGCAGGGAATCAAACCCAAGGCACTCCAACCCAGGGCACTCCCATTTACATCTAATTTTGCATATTATATATAGTTTGTCTATCAAATCTCTAAATATTATTAATATATAATGTGACCTCTTAGAGAAGTGTTAAAAAGACATCATCATTTTGACTGAGACTTGGAAAAATTTTACAATTACAAAGATAGTTCAACTCATCTTTATGACTGTCCTTATATTTTCTCCTCTGCATATAATACAGAGAGATAATATGTTATTGGAAATTCTGCATGGCAGGTTCCCTTGAGTGTATTTAAATCCCGTGGTAATAGGACACACAGCTAGTAAACAGAAAAAGCTGTAATAACATCAGCTACTGAAGCAGCTCTCTGTAATAAAAGAATCAACATACTGGTATTAAAGGGCTGTAATTTACTAGGTGGAGCCTGTTAGAACAATGTAATAGTTTGCAAAGTTATTGGATATTAGGTTTTGGTGAGAAAACTGGGAAATTATGAGAGGGGTCACCTGAGGAAGTGAGAATTTTTTACTTCCAGAAATATGATCAGTGATTTCATTGATGGCATATTCTAAAACTATGCTCTCTGATCTTGTAGCCACTAACCACCTGTGGCTATTGAACACTTGAAATGTGGTTATCCATAAGTATAAATGTACACTGAATTTCAAAGACTTGGTATGAAAAAATAATGTAAAATATCTCCATGATAATTTTAACATTGATTACATGTTTAAATGATAATATTCTGGATGTATTGGGTTAAATTGAATACATTATTATCATTCATTCCAGCTATTTCTTTTCATTTTTATTAATACACCTACTAAGATAATTTAAATTACATTGTGGCTCATAACATATTTCTATTGAATGATGCTCATCTAGGAGCTATGGAAGAGAAAGCAAGAGAAGGATCTCAACTTCTAGGCTTGAATTGACCTATTCTGTGGCACATTGTCCTCATCCAAAGGTCTTAGAGTTTTAAACCAATAGCCTTCCCACCGTACAACCCTCACATCCCAAATCAATGCGGAAACACTGATAGCAGAATCTCAAATCATCTGGTCCTGGGTTGAACAATTTCTAATGGTGATGTCTTACTACTCTGTGTGATGACCTTTTCCATTTATGGTCAACCTTGCCAGAATGCCTTTCCTTACACTGAGAAGAAATTTGGCTCTCTGTACTTTCAGCTTCTTCTAAGGGTTTTCCATCTAGAATAATAAAAATTAATCTAATCTTTTCCATGTGAGACTCTTTCCTTTTAGCTCAGTTTAAAAAGTGTAAGGTACTCTGTCAAAAACTATAAATAGCTATCATACTTCCTTCATTTCTCCAGCTCAAGTCTACTCTTCCCCAGAGAAAACGGAGAACAATCCCTTTTCTTAGTTGTTTGACACATCTCCTTTTATCAGAATATTCATTCTCCAAATATCTGCAAATACAAGTTTGTGGAGGAAAACAAGAGTCATTATAAGATGAAAATGTTCACTAATGAATTGACTTCTAAGAAAGTTAGTTTGCACTCACAACATAACTTTTGGTTTAGCACTGGTATCCCTAGGACAAAATAGGTTCTTCCAATTATTTAAACACCAAAGGATGAGAAGTACTATGGGGAAATTGATGAATCCTGTAGTAGTTTGTTAAGCTGCCAGAATGCAATATACCAAAAATGGAATGGCTTTTATAAAGGGAATTTATTACGTTACAAGTTACAATTCTAAGGCCATGAAAATGTCCAAATCAAGGTACCAACAAGAGGTTACCTTCACTCAAGAAGGGCTGATGCTGTCAAGAACACCTCTGTCAGCTGGTAGGCATGTCACTGGCTTCTGTGGGTCCCTTGCTTCTTGGCTCTGTTGCTTTAAGCCTCTGTTCCTGTGGGGGTTCCTCACTTTGCCTTTCTGGGACTGGCTTTCATCTCTTGGCTTCCCTTGGCTCTCTCCAGATTCTGGACTGCTTAGCATTTCATGAGAAGGCACATGGTGCTGTCTGCTGGGCTTTCTGCCCATGTCTAGGCATCTCTCAAAACTCCAAGCATCTCCAAACATCTGTGTCTCCATCAACCCTGGAGCAACTGTTTGCCAAGCGTTTGCATCTGAGGCTTCTTCAAAATGTTTCTCCTTTTAAAGAACTCCAGTAAACTAATCAAGGCCCACCTTGAATGGGTGGGTCACAACTCCATCTAAACAAAAGGCCAAACCCACAATTGGGCCTATATTCCTAATGAATAAAAGGACCTGACAAACAGAGAAAAAGTTCCACATTAAATGAGACTGATAAGACATAATATAGTGACTGTTCCTGAATGGAATCCTGGATCATAAAGGAGAAAAGAGGCATTATTGGAACAGTTGATGAAATTTGAGTGAGGTCCTGGGAATCGGAGAGTGGTCTTGCATCAATGCTGACTCCAGATTAGGTGGGTTATATGATCATGACCAGCTATGTAATCTTAGGGGCCCAGTGCAAAATCTCTGTTTCTTGTGACCTTTTATTCATTAGGAATATGGAACTTTTATTCTGTAGGATGATGCCCAGCCCAGTGTTTCCTCATAACTGGACATGGGTCATGCATTCTTGGCAGGAATATCACAGAAACGATGCTGTGCTGCACACCAGCTGGTGCCTAATGTTCCACCTCTCGTGATGTTACCCTTAATCGCCTGCTCAAGATACTGTCTTCCAGGTTTCTCCTCTGTAAAGTTATCATATTTTGTATGATTTTGAAGTCTGTTATTATTTTATGGACAGTTATCCTGACACACTACCAATATCTTGTTCCTCAGTGTTCTAGTTTGCTACCTGCTGTAATACAATATACCAGAATTGGAATGGCTTTTAAAAAGGGGAATTTAATAAGTTGCTAGTTTACAGTTCTAGGGCTGAAAAAATGTCCCAATTAAAACAAGTCTATAGAAATGTTCAATCAAAGGCATCCATCCAGGGAAAGATACCTTGGTTCAAGAAGGCCGATGAAGTTCAGGGTTTCTCTCTCAAGTGAGAAGGCACATGGCGAACACAGTCACAGTTTCTCTCTCATCTGGAAGGGCACGTGGTGAACACAGCGTCATCTGCTAGCTTCTTCTCCTGGCTTCCTGTTTCATGAAGCTCCCCGGGAGGCATTTTCCTTCTTCATCTCCAAAGGTCGCTGGCTGGTGGACTTCTGCTTCTCATGGCTATGTTTTTCTGCTCTGCTCTCTCTGAATGCCTCTTATTCTCCAAAATATTTCCTCTTTTATAGGACTCCTGAAATTTATCAAGACCCACCCAAATGGGTGGACACATGTCGTCACCTAATACAGCTTAACAAAACCACCTTGATTAAATCACATCTCCAGGGAGATGATCTGATTACAATTTCAAACATACAGTATTGAATAGGGATTATTCTGCCTTTATGAAATGGGATTTAGATTAAAACATGGCTTTTCTACGGGACATATATCCTTTCAAACCAGCACACTCAGCAAACCTCTGCTCGCCAGCCTTAGCATTCATTAATGATTCCCGCCTATCAATTATCACTACAAAGGTGGTTAAATGGTGACTGCCTGTTCCCGTTATTCCTTCTACACTTATTGTTTTTGCTATAAGGCTTTTCCCTTCTCTCCCAGTTATTTAACCATTTATTTATATTAGTTTAACTCATTAATTCCTCTTTTATTCAGTATGTTATAATCTGATATTTTATTTGTGTTGATGCTCGAATCGTGCTAGATTTAACTAGTGGAGCCTCTTTAAGTTGGTTCATTTCAAAATGAAAATGCAGGGCCCTTTTTCAAAAACTTTTAAGAATTTCAAGATGGTAACAATAGAGCGTTACGTTAAGTGTGAGGCCCTTCTGATGAAATAAATAAAATCTTGTGTGACTGCACAATTTACATGCCCCTGAAGCTGGCATTGTGTGTGGTGGTAATGAAGGAGAGTGTTCTTGCCCTGGGAAGTACTTAGAGGTGATGGAGCAAACATGATTAAAGCAATTGGGAATCTGGGTGAATGGTATGCAGAATTCTTTGCACTGTTTGTGCAACTTTTCTGAAAAATTGTAACTATTTCAGAATAAAAAATTTACAAAAGATAAAATTTTAATACATAATCTTCAATAGATAGATGATAGATAGATAGATGGGTAAATAGATAGAAAGATAACATTTTCGAACCCACATTTCTTCATCTCGCTCATGAGAAACTCCTGTGAGTCTCTGGCAAATAGGATGCTGAACACACGAGACATTTTATCTATAATATGTTTCCAAGTAAACATATCAAAAAGGGAAGTGAGGGGACAACCAATTCAACAGGCTAAGCCCTCAATCTTGGAGTTTGCCCCTATGAAACTTATTCCTGCAAAGGAGAAGCTAAGTCTACTCATAATTATGCCTAAGAGTCACCTCCTGAAAAACTCTTTTGTGGCTCAGATGTGGCCTTTCTCTCTATGCCAACTAGACAGGCGAACTCACTGTCCTCCCCACTACACGTGGCATAACTCCCAGGAGTGAAATCTCCCTGGCAATGTGGGACAGTACTCCCAGGATGAGCAGGGACCCAACATCATGGGATTAAAAAAGCATTCTTGGCCAAAAGGGGGAAGAGAGAAATGAGGCAAAATAAATTTCAGTGGCTGAGAGATTTCAAACAGATTTGAGATGTTTTTCTGGAGATTATTCTTATGCATTATATAAATATCCCTATTTAGTTTATGGTGTATTGGAGGGGCTGGAAGGAAGTACCTGAAACTGTTGAGCTGTGTTCCAGTAGCCTTGATTCTTGTAAACGATTGTATAGCCATATAGCTTTTACAATGTGACCATGTAATTATGAAAACCTTGTGTCAGATGCTCCTTTTATCCAGGGTATGCACAGATGAGTTAAGGCTAAAAGCTAAATGAGTAATAGGGGGATGATAAAGGGTAAAAAATTGAGATTGAAATACTAGTGGTCAATGAAAGGGAAAGGTAAGGGGTATGGGATGTATGCATTTTTTTCTTTTTTCTTTTTATTTTTTTTCCTGATATTCTAAAAATGATCATGGTGATGAATACACAACCATGTGATGATATTGTGAGCCTTTGATTGTATACCATGTATGGACTGTATGTGTGTGAAGATTTCTCAATAAAAATATTT
Source organism: Myrmecophaga tridactyla (assembly GCA_004026745.1). Lineage (NCBI taxonomy): Eukaryota > Metazoa > Chordata > Mammalia > Pilosa > Myrmecophagidae > Myrmecophaga > Myrmecophaga tridactyla. The sequence continues at coordinate 20,932 of PVIY010030815.1, read as the reverse complement.
ACAAAAAGGAAGTGAGATTACGTCAGAATAATTTTTGCCATCCTCTTGCAATCACAATCTTTCAAACTGTTCAAATCATGTGTTTAATATGATTAATATCACTGTAGTATTTTGTCCTAGAGCAGTGGCACTTTAAAATGTTCTCAGTGCCCGGGTCACACTTCACACCAATGAAATCAGAATTACTGTGAGTGGAACCAAGCCATCAATAGTTTTGAAAATTACACATTATTTTAATGTGCAGCCGAGTTTGAGAACCAATGACTTAGGACAATAAATTTGGAGGTCTTGTTAAAACACAGAGTTTTGGATTCAGTAGGCCTGGGGTAGGGCCTCAGAATTTGACTTTCTTACAAGTGCCCAAGTGGCACTGATACTGCTGGTCCAGAACCACTGACTTAGAGCAAAATGAAGACCTGAGAGAGAAGCCACGTTCAATCAGATATTATTTTAATATTTTTAAGAGTTGTAGTCTACCAGATTAGAATCAGTAGAAAAAGAACACAGAGTTCCATTGTTGGGGATTGAATCATATCCCTCTAAAGACATGTCTGAGTCTTAACCCTCAGTCATGTGGGTGTGAACTCATTTGTAAATAGGGCTTTTGCATATGTTACTATTAGTAAAGATGTAGACACGTTTGTCAGAAGATTCTACTTAGAGGAGGACAAATTGAGTCAGTGCTTTCATCCATACAACTTGAGTCCTTGTAAGCAAAGGAAACTGAACTTGGAAACGGAAACGAGAAGTCAGCAGAAACCAGAGCACTAGACATAAGGAAAGACAGCTTGCCATGTCACAGAGGATTGCTGTAACACTACAGTTTCCAGGAGAAAGTAAGCCCTGCCAATACCTTGATGTTGGATTTCTAGTCTTCAAAACTGAGACAATTAATTTTTTAAGCTAGTTTGTGGTATTTATCATAGCAGCCTTGGCAGATTAAGATATCCACGAAAGGTAGTAAAGTTTAAGTTTAATTAAGTTACAAAAGAATGTGAAGGCATTAAATCTCTTTCAAATCAGAAGGGAAGCATTTATGTCATAAATGTGACATCAATCAAGCAGGTTTAGAAGTTAGCCACAAAGAGTGAAGGGTGGTTGAGATACTAATCTAAGGGAAAATCAGGTTATATGTTAACAACACATTTGTGATTTATGGAGCCCTATAAATCACCCCATCAGATCAGTCAAGAATCAAGGTATGTGTCCTTGGTCAGGTCCCTCTCATTGATAGGAACTTCAGTGCGCTAATATATCAAACCCATCAGAAAGAAGACAAGAATGTCATTTTTACCACTGCTATTCAACATTGTGCTGGAAGTTCTTGCCTGAGAAATTAGGCAAGAAAAAGAAATAAAAGGCATCCCAATTGGAAAAGAAGAATAAAACTATCTCTATTCATAGTTAACATGATCCTTTATTTAGAAAATTCCAAAGAAACCACTAGAAAACTACTAGAATTAATTAACAAATTTAACAAAGTTGAAGGTCACGAGATAAACACACAAAAATAAGTTTTGTGTCTACATTGCCATCCTGACCAAAAGGGGGGAAAGAAATGTAACAAATAAAATATCAGGCTGACAGAGTTCAAATAGAGTCAAGAGGCAATGCTGGAGGTTACTCTTACTCAAGTTTCAGTTAGACATTGCTGCTTTCTTAACTTGCTAAGCCCCAACCAAAACCATTCCAGCCAATCCTAAAGAACATCTAGAGCAATACATAAGATTCTACAAAAGGGGCGGCTGCCGTGGCTCAGCAGGCAGAGCTCCGACCTGCCGTGCTGGAGGTCTGGAGTTCGATCCCTGGTGCCTCCTGCCCATATGCAAATTAAAAAAAAAAAAAGATTCTACAAAAGTTCCATGCACTAGGATAACTTTCTAGAAACCTACAACTTCCAGATGGGTCTCTGGGCCAGATAAACCCTGAAACCTAAAGGGCCCAGCCTCTCCAGAACATCAGCTAGTTCCATCCTCATATCCTATGTGATTGACAGCCCCTTTAAACATGAAAAAGTTAGAATGGGAATAGTCCAAATACCCCTAAAAAAGTGGGAGAAAGATCAAAGGTGATCAGTTGGACTTAAAAAATGAGTCTAATTGCTGAATCATTTTATTGATGTTTCTTTTCATCTCCAGTATATTTGAGCAGCAGAAGTAAAAACCAAAAATTGTGGCATTGTAGCCCATACCAAACTCTGAAATCTGTTCTACCACTAATTGCTGCAATGTGCTTTGAAATTTATTGCTTTTTTTGTTGTATATGTTATTTTTCACAAAAAGAAATAAAAGTTGATTGTGATGATAAAAAATAATATTTGTTCCTTCTAGCCTCCTATATTCTAGAGCAGCTAGAAGAAAAAATCTGAGATAATGGTATGGTAGCCATCAACTCTGGGATCTGTCCTATAACTACTTGCTGAAGAGTGCTTTGAAAACTATTGCTTTTTTCTTTCTTTCCTTTGTATATACATTATATTATACAATTTAAAAAGTTTGAAAAAAGAAAATCTAACTAAGGAGCTGAAGGATTTATACACTGAAAACTACAAACACTGCTGAAAGAAATTAAAGAAGCCCTAAATAAATGGAAAAAAGTCTCATGTTCACAGATAAGAATGCTTATTATTAAGATGTCAATATTACCCAAAGTGATCTGCAGATTCAATGCAATACTTATAAAAATCACAGCAGCCTTTTTTTGTTTGTTTTTTAAGAAATGGAAAAGTCAATCCTCAAATTTACATGGAGTCCCAAGGAGCCCCAAATAACCAACTCAATATTGCAAAAGAAGACAACATTGGAGGTCTCAAACTTTCCAATTTCAAAACTTACTGCAAAGCCACAGTAATCAGAACAGTGTTAGGATAGACATTTAGACCTGTAGAAAAGCCTGAAGCCCCAAAAATAAATCTTCATCTCTATATTCAATTGATTTTCAACATGTTGCCAGGACCATTAAAAGGGAAAAGAATAGAGTTTTAATCAAATGGTGCTTGGAAAACTGGATATTCACTTTCAAAAGAATGAAGGTGGACCCTACCTCACACTATAAATAAAAATTAACTTTAAATAGATTAAGGGCTTAAATAAAAGAGCTTAAACCATAAAACTTTAAGAAAAAACATAGAGGAAAACTTTCATAATGCTGGATTTGGTAGTGAATTCTTGGATATGACATCCAAACCACAAGCAACAAAAGAGAAGATAGAGAAGATGGACTTCATTAAAAAAAAAAAAAACTTTTGTATATCAAAAGACACTATCAAGAAAGTGAAAAGACAACCTAAAGAATGTGCTAACCATACATCTGATGAGGGTTTAATATCCAGACTGTATAAAGAAACCCTACAACTCAACAACAAAAAGACAAAGAACCCAAATGAAATACAGGCAAAAGTCTTGAACAGATATTTCTCCAAAGAAGATATACAAAAGACCATAAGCACATGAAAAGATGCTCAGCATCATTGGTCATCACAGAATGCAAATCAAAACCACTTTATATCCACTAGAATGGCTATTATTAATAAAACAAAAAAACAAGTGTTGACCAGGATGTGTAGAAATTTGAACCTGTATATATTGCTGATGGCATTATAAAATGATGCAGTTAATGTGGAAATCATTTTGAAGGTTCTTACAAAGTTGAACATAGACTTACCATATGACCCAGTAATCCCATTTCTTGGAATATATCTAAAAGAATTGAAAGCTCGGACTTGAACAGATACTATCCACCAATGTCTACAGCAGTATGGTTCACAACAGCCAAAAAGGTGGAAGCAATCCAAGTGTTCATGAACTGATGAATCTATAAACAAAATGTGGGTATAAACACACAATGGAATATTATTCCTCTGTGAAAAGGAATGAAGTTCTGATACATGTGATGACGTGGATGAAACTTGAAGCCATCCTGTTGACTGAAAATAAGTTAGATACAAAAAAGACTAAATAGTGTATGATCTTGCTTTTATGAAATACCTAGAATAAGCAAATTCAGTAGATACAGATAGTAGATAATAGGTTATTGAGAGCCTGAGGGGTGGGTTGTAGTGGGAATTATTGTTTAATGGGTGCAATAATTATTTGAGGTAATGAAAAAGTTTGGGTAATAGATGTTGGTGATGGGAGCATAATAGTGGGAATATAATTAATACTACTCAGCTGGGCACTTGAAAGTGGTTAAAATAGGAAATTTTATATGTTAGTATATGTTATATATATGTTTCTAAAATTAAAAGTTAAATAAGAAGGAATAAAATAGGAGTTAAAAAACATGAAAAATAATAAACCCCAACTTAATGGAGATGGCTAAGTATTCTTTAATTTTGTAAAGGCTTAGAATTAAGTATAGAAGGAATTAAATAAATCAAATCCTCATTATTAATGTTTTTGGATTATATTTAATAATAATCTGTATGTATCTGGTATTTTATAAGTTTGTAATTTTTTAAATACTTTAGTATGCCTTGATTGTAATGATGCTTCATGAGTATATCCATATGTTAAAACTGATCAAATTGTATACTTTACGGGCATTTTATTGTACTTCAATTATACCTCAATAAAGGTGTAAGGTGAAGATTTTGGTACATTAAGATAGTTAGCAGATTAAATTCAATGTGTTAATATCTGTAAAGTGTTAAATCATTTCCAGGATTTTTCTGCCACATGGGAAGACACATGATTTCATCTGTTGGCCCTCTGCTCCTGGGCTTCATTGCTTTCAGCTCCTGCTTCCAGTGGTCTCCCCTCTGAGCTTCTGACTGTCTCCAGGGATCTGAACTCTCTGCTCTCTTTATCAGCTCTCCAAGCATCTGTGCTTTCTCCAAAAGGTCCCCCTCTTATAGGACTCCAGTAAGTGGATTAAGATACATCCTGAATGGGCAGGGTTACATCTCCATGGAAACAGCATAATCAGTGTGTCTCACCCACAATTTCACCTATTCCTTTCCAAGTTGAATACATTTTAATTTCTTTCTCTTGCCTAATTGTTCTAGCTAGAACTTCCAGTGCATATTGAATAACAGTGGTGACAGTGAGCATACTTGTCTTGTTCTTGATCTTAGTTGGAAAGCTTTCAGTCTTTCACCACTGCGTATGATATTAATTATGGATTTTTTATATATGCCTTTAACATGTTGGGGAAATTTCCTTCTATTCTTAGTGTACTGAGTGTTTTTATCAAGAAGGATGCTAGACCCTCCCCCTGTCTACATGGGACTTGACTCCCAGGAGTGTAGGCCTTCCTGGCAATGTGGGACAGAAATCCCAGAATGAGCTGAGACTCAGCAACAAGGGATTGAGAAAACCTTCTTGACCAAAAGGGGAAAGAGTGAAATGAGACAAAATGTCAATGGCTGAGAGATTTGAAACAGAGTTGAGAGGTTATCCTGGTGGTTATTCTTATGCATTAAGTAGATATCACCTTGTTATTCAAGTTGTAATTGGAGAGTCTGGAGGGAACTGCTTGAAAACATAGAGCTGTGTTCCAGTAGCCATGTTTCTTGAAGATGATTGTATAATGATATAGCTTACACAATGTGACAGTGTGATTGTGAAAACCTTGTTGTCTGATGCTCCTTTTATCTACCTTGTCAACAGACGAGTAGAACATATGGAATAAAAATAAATAATAGGAGGAACAGATGTCAAAATAAATTTAGTTTGAAATGCTAGTGATCAATGAAAGGGAGGGGTAAGGGGTATGGTATGTAAAATTTTTTTTCGGTTTTCTTTTTATTTCTTTTTCTGAATAGATGCAAATGTTCTAAGAAATGATCGTGATGATGAATATGCAACTATGTGATAATATTGTGAATTACTGATTATATATGTATATATGTAGAACGGAATAATCAAAATAAGAATGTTTGCATTTGTTTGGTGTTTTTTGGTATTAAAAAAATTTTTTTTAATTAAAAAAAAGAAGGGTGCTAGATTTTGGCAAATGCCTTTTCTGCATCAATAAGATGATCATGTGTTTCCTTATCTTTATTTTATTAATGTGGTATATTACATTAATATATATTTTTTATGTTGAACCCCCACACCCTGCATACCTGGGACAAATCCTACCTGTTCATGATGTATAATTCTTTTACTGTGCTGTTGGATTCTGTTTAGTAGTATTTTGTTGAAGATATATGCATCTATATTCATAAGCCGTATTGGTCTGTAATTTTCTTTTCTCATGGCATCTTTATCTGGCTTTGGTATGAGGGTGATGATGACCTCAAAGAATGAGATCGTAATGTTCCCTCCTCTTCAATTTTTTGGAAGAGTCAAGCAAGATTGTTGCTAATTCTTCTTTGAGTGATATAATTCACCTGTGAAACTATTCTGGTTCTGAGGTTTTTTTGGTGGGGGCAGATTTTTTATTATTGATTCAGTATCTTTACTAGCTAATGGTGTGTTGAGATCCTCTATTTCTTCTTGAGTCAGTGTAGGTTGTTTGTGTAATTCTAGGAATTTGTTAATTTCATATAGGTTATCTAATTTGTTGGCATATGGTTGTTCATGGCATGCTCTTATAGTGCTTTTTATTTCTGTGGAGTCAGAAACTTTTCATTTCTGATTTTAGTTATTTGCTTCTTTCTTTTTTTCTTTGTCAGTCTACCTAAGGCATTGTCCATTTTATTGATCTTTTTAAAGAACCAACTTTTTTTTTATTCTCTCCATTGTTTGCTTATTCTCTATTACATTTATCTCCACTCTATTCTTTCGTTATTTCCTTTCTTCTACTTGCTTTGGATTTGGTTGTTTTTTTTCTGTATCCTTCAGTTTGGGGTTATGTTTCTCATTTGAGATCATCCTTCTTTTTAAATGTAAGCATTTATAGCTACAAATTTCCCTTCAACACTGCCTTTGCTGCATCCAATAAGTTTTGGTATATTATGTTTTCATATTTGTTCACCTCAAGATAATTCCTAATTTCCCTTGTGATTTCTTCTTTGACCCATTGTCTGTTTAAAAATATGTTGTTTCTTCCCCCTGTATGTGAATTTTCTTGTTCTCCCTCTGTTATTGATTTTCAGCTTCATTCCATTGTGTTTGGAGGAGATACATTGTATGATTTCAATATTTTTTCATTTATTGAGACATATTTTGTCACTTAATACATGGTCTCTCCTGGAGAATGGTCCATGTGTACTCAGGAAGAATGTGTGTTCTACCACTGTTGGGTGATGTTCTATAGATGTCTATTAGGTCTAGCTGGTTTAAGTCCTCTATTTACTGGTTGATTTTAGATGTTCTTTGCATTATTGAAAGTGGTGTACTGAAGTCTACTATATTAATGTTGAACCATCTATTTCTCCCTGTGAATATTTGCTTCATATATTTTAGGACTTTGCTATTACATACATATGTATTTATAATTGCTATGTCTTCTTGTTGAATTGACTCATTTATCAATATATAATGACTTTTTTTGTCCCTTGTAACAGCTTTTTTTTAGTTAAAGTCTATTTTATCTGATATTAATGTAGCTATACTAGCTATACAAGCTTTCTTTTGGTTGCTACTTGCATAGTATATTTTTTCATCCTTCATTTTCAACCTACTTCTGTCTTTGAATTTATAGTGAGACTCTTGTAGACAGCCTACAATTACATTCTGCCAATCTTTGTCTTTTGACTGGAGAGTTTAAGCTATTTACATTTAAAGTCACAACTTACAGTGTAGAACTTTTTTCTGCCATTTTGCTATCTAGACTTTGTAAGTTTTATACCTTTTTTGACCTCCTATTTCTGTAATGCCTAATTCCTTATTTATTTGTTGGGTTTTTTGCGGGGGAGGGTGTAAGGGGACTTGTACCATTTTGAGTCCCTTCTCATTTCTTTCTGAATATATTTTTCACGTATTTACTCTGTGGTTATCATGGGCTAAAATTGAACATCTTAAATCAATAACAGTCATATTTGACTTGATATGAATTTTTCTTCAATAGCATGCACATACACTGTTCCTGTACCCCTCAGATCCTCCACTTTTTTGTACTTGTTACAAATTATATCTTTGTACATTATATGAACAAAACTATCCATTTATCATTATTTTTATGCATTTGCATTTTAACTTTTTTTTTTTTGGATGTGCAGGCACGGGGAATCGAACCTTGGGTCTCCAGCATGGCAGGTGAGAACTGCATTTGCATTTTAGCACCAGTGGGAAGTAAGATGAGGAGTTGCATAACAAAAAAATACAATAGTGCAGGTATTTGTAATTACCCATATGACTACCTTTACTGGAGGTCTTTATTTCTTTGTGCTGCTTTGATCGTCTGTTTAGTGTCCTTTCCTTTTAATCTGAAAAATTACCTTTAGCATTGCTTGAGGGACAGTGGTAATGAACACCCTTAGTTTTTGTTTACCTGGGAAAGTCTTAATCTCTCCCTCATTCTTGAAAGAAAGTCTTGCCAGATATAATGTTTTTGGTCTACAGTTGTTTTGTTTCAGCATTTTAAATATTTCATACCACTACCTTTTTGCCTTCATAGTTTCTGATGAGCAATCAGCATTTAATCTTTTGGGGCCTCCCTTGTACATAACGTGTAGCTTTCCCCTTGCAGTTTTCAGAGCGCTTTCCTTGCCCTTGACATTGATTACCATGTGTCTGGACTTGGTTTACTTTGAGTATATCCTGTCTGGATTTCATTTGGGCTTCTTGCATGTCTATGTTCATGTATTTTGTTAAGCTGGGAAGTTTTTTGTTATTATTTCTTTGAATATTCCTCTGCCCCTTTCTTCTCCTGAGACTCCCATAATGCCTATGTTAGTATGCTTGATGGTGCCCCACAGGGCTTTTAACTTCTATTCGTTCTTTTTTATTATTTTTCTTTCTGCTCCTAAGCCTGAATCATTTCATTTGACTTGTCTTTGAAATCACTGGTTCTTTCTTCTGCCAGATCCAATCTGCTGTTAAAACCATGCGGGGAATTTTTCATTGTAGTATTGTGTTCTTCAGCTATAGTATCTCTCTGTAGAGATTACCATACTGTTCATTAATTGTTTTTCTCATGTCATTTTGTTCTTTCTCCATGTTTTTCTTTGTCTCCTTGATCATATTGAGGATTTTTTTTTTAAAATCTTTGCCTGGCACATCCAAAGTCTGCTCCTCTTTGTTGATGGTTTCTAAATTTTTATCTTGTTCCTTTGGTTGGGCCATCATTTCCTGTTTCTGTTTGACATGTAATCTTTTGTTGTACACTGTATACTTTAGTATTTTAAAGTGTTAACTCTGGGATTTAGTCCCTGAGCTGTCTGTTTCTTAAATTTGTATTCAGTTAGTAGTATGATCAGAGATTTTCTTGAATGCAGGAGCTAATCAAAACAAACAAATCAGAGCAAAAAGTACCTTTGGCTCTCTTTGCAATTGACTCTCCTTTGGCTCTTAGAGTTTAGCTCTTCTGTTAAGAAGATCAACCTGAGGCAAATTGAAAATGCAGGATCTTCTCTGTCTTATCTGAGCCTGCAGGGAGCTGGAGCCATGAAGCCTGCTTCTTTTCCTGGTTTTGTTCTTGCTAGAAACCTTAGGAATTCCCCATTTGCAATTTACAGGAGTTTCAATGAATGCCCCCTCGACTTCTTTGAAACAGATCTCCTCTCCCTCCTGGGTGCATTCTTGGGTAACAATGCAGGTAGTCCTTTTGCCTCAGGCTTCTTCAACTTAATTGTTTCTTCTAGTTACCCAGCTATCTGGAAGCCACTTTTATGTCCTCAGGACAAACTCTGGGAAGGCAAGTCAGATACAAGTGCACTAGCTCAGTTTCTCAGACTTCCTCAGATAGATTGACCCTGACATACATGCACTCCAGCATGAACACAGGGCTCACTCTGCTTCCTGTGGAACAGGGCCAGAAACTCACAAAGGGAGCCCAAACTGGTACCACTTTACTGTGGAGGAGTGGTAGAAGGGACATCAAGAGTCCCAGATGCTTCTTCTATGGCTTTTGAAGCCATCATTTTCTTGATTAAGCACTCATTCATTAATGTAGTCATTTAACTGTTTATCATAGTTTTGAGGAACTATGTAAGGTGTACTTTCATCTCCTCTATTATTGTCTAGAACCATTGGCTCCCCAACCACCTAGTTGTATTTAGTTGGATCTAGTTTTCCATGTAGCAGTCTAGGTGCACTAATAAGATGTTAGCAACCAAGAGCTTATCTTCCCGTGTCAGTCAGTGCTATTTTGCGTGCAAAAAAAATTGCACCCAACTTCTTGAAGTAGTTTAGGCAAAAAGAAGAGAATTTATGGTTAAAGGAGTATAACCATAGGTTGGGGAGCCAAAGGTCCTAAATGGTAATAGAGGAGAAGAAAGCATACTTTATATTCATTGTATTTAATCTTATTACTACATCTCAGCACTAAACTAAATAGTAGGTACACATAAAATTTCATTCATAATCCCATTTCTCAAGGCCCATACTATAACTTTGCTAACTCAAGATAGATTCTTTTTTTAAAAATATCTGTTTTGACAAATCTTCACACACATATAGTCTATCCATGGTGTACAATCAGTGGCTAACACTATCATCACATAGTTGTATATTCATCACCATGATCATTTTTTAGAACATTTATATCACTCCAGAAAAAGAAATAAAAAGAAAAAACCCATACATCCATACTCCTTACCCCTCCCTCTTATTGACCCCTAGTATTTCAATCTATCCCATTTTTTTTACCCCTTATCCTCCTAATATTATTTGTTTATTTATTTTTGCCCTTATGTTCTTACTCATCTGTCCATAGTCTGAATATAGGAAATGTGAGCCGCAAGGTTTTCGCAATCACATGGTCACATTGTAAAAGCTATAGAGTAATGCAATCATCTTCTAGAATCAAGGCTACTGGAATATAGTTCAACAGTTGCAGGTACTTTCCTCCAGCCACTCCAATACTATATAAAGGGATATCTATACAATGCATAGGAATAACCTTCAGAATAACCTCTTGACTCTGTTTGAAATCCCTCAGCCACTGAAACTTTATTTTGTCTCATTTCTCTCTTTCTCCGTTTGGTAAAAAATGCTTTCTCAATCCCATGATGCCAGGTCCTGGCTCCTCCCAGGAGTCCTGCTCCATGTTGCCAGGGAGATTTACACCTCTGGGAGTCATGTCCCGTGTAGGGGGAAGGGCAGTGGGTTCACCTGCTGAGGTAGCTTAGAGAGAGAGGTCATATCAGAGTAACAAAAAATAGTTCTCTGGGGATGACTTCAAGAAAGATTCTTGATGACTCTTGCTGTACAATATAAAATGTTTCCAGCATTAATGAAGTAGAACAAGTCATCATTTCAACAATATCTATTTTAGAGCTAGGAGGAAAATATGTCATTTAAATGAGCATCTCTCAAACATTTTATGGGTTTACTAAATTTTAATTTTCACTAAGAGTAATTGCAAGATTGTTTTGTTCATGGAAATGTGTTTAAAATGCTTTGTGTCCATATGTTTAATCTCATTCCTTTAATAAGGTCTAACAACTGTATCTTCAGGCAATTTTTCCCTACTCGGAGAAAGTTTCCACCCGTGAATTTGATCTTTTAACCACTATTTTTTTAAGAATCGAAAAGGATATGTTTATACAACAAATGATAATCAAAGATTTAAAACTCAGTAGGCTTTTCAGTCTTCAATATATATTGTGTTTTTCACAGCATGGCATGTTGTGCTTTACCGATGTGTGATCTCTTTCAGTATTTGTGAATTTTTAAGGCATTATATTAAGCAACTGGCATTGGGCTTAAATAAATTAAGTTGTCTTTCATGTTAGAGCTCTTGGGGGGTTTCTCAGCAATACATGGCTGAAAATATAGCCTAGTGATTCCTAACTTCCCACCAGGCAGTGTGTCAGATCTTACCAGGCCCAGGTGCTTGCCTCCCATGGTGGGACGAGAGTGCAGGCAAGGAGGCCTGGCAGATGCCAGGGTGTTATCATAGGAATTCAGGGCGAAAAGACTGAGTCAAGATCAGAACTTCAAAGAGCAGCAGGGCCCTTCAGAATTGTACTCATCAAATGGTATTTTAGGAAGCCAATTTTAACTTGGCAAAGGTTTCTGTGACTTCTTGCCTGTCGCTTATACGTTAGTCTGTATTAACCACATTTTCTAGTTTCTGTAAATTGGTGCTTTAACTTCTATAGGATCCTCAGGTGACCAAGCCCCACCTATGTATATGTTACTCCTAGATAATTCCCACCCAGTTGCTGGAGCAGCACTTTCAAGTATAGCCCCAATCCTATACCTCTGCCCAATCTTTGCATGCTTCCTACAGAAACCACAATAAGACACTTTCTGAGACTCACTTGCTATCTTTGTGTTGTAACCGACCCTAGGGTTCTCCCAGTGTGGCTGGGAATGGTATATTACCCTCTTCCCGGGAACTGTACATATAATAAATCTTTCAAACACTTCTGGTCTCTCTCTCTTGAGATGCAGAAATGGCCTTACCCTACATTACACAAGGTAATATGAACAAAACACACTCCCAGTTACAAACTGTTGGTAAAGGATCTAAAGTTAGAAATAAATGCACCCAAAGAATCCCTTAACTTATGGGGTTCTAGAAAAGCAGAGGGCTCTTTGCCAGAACTTAAATTCAAATGTAAAACAATTGTTAAGTATCCATGTTTTTCTGATATTGACAATAATACATTTTCATTGTGGAACTTGGGGTGGGGGGCAGTTACAGAAGACAATAATAACCACTTAAAATCTCACCAGCCCAAGCCTGTTTCCACTTTAGTTAATTTTCTTCCAGATTATTTTTTTCCCTGTGTATATGTACTTAATCTTCTTGTGACCTTTTTTTCCTCCACTCAAACCATGATTAAGTCTTTCCACATTATTACAAACTATTTGTAAATAGTTAATTTCAAGATTGGTACATCCAAGTACAGTGAAAAAAAATAATAGCAAAGCAGAAAGACTCAAATAGCTCTTTTTGGTGTTTTGAAGTTCGTCACAGTTATGAGCTTGGAGAGAAGACAATTATCTCTCTGCTCTCTTTTTCCTGATATTTAAATGGCAACTCTCTGAATTCATTTGGTTAGAAGAGTGACATATGCAATATCTTCTGGTAGAGATTGTTGTTGGGGATGATGACATTCAGTCCCTACTTGCTTGTGGAGTGGAAGTCATTGCCAGGCACAAGTTGCATTTCTCAGTGATGGCCTAAGCCGCTGTATTCACTGTGTAATATATTCCATCCATGTTGGTGGGAATCTGGTCATAAACATAATTTTTTATAACTGTTCTCTGTGGATTTACAAACAACAAACCCACTCTGGCTGATTGAATTAATTAAAATTAGTTTAGTTGACTCAATCTATTTTTTAAAATTAATTAAATTTATTAATCTTCTGGAAGGCCTAAGAACAAGGCTTGAAAAATATGCAGCACAAATTATAGCACCAGACCGTTTCAGAAATTTGACTGCACTACTGACTCTGGATGTGGGATACTGCTGCTAGAACCTCTGTCACTATCACTTCTAAGAGCTGAATATCTCTCTGCCACAATCCACCACCCTCAGTAGAATAAATTTTTTCATAGACACCTCCTTCTTTTTATCACCCTATGGAAATGAAATTTTATAAAATTGTGTCTGACTGTTGGAGCATACCCATTCTCTAGCTGCAAAGGAGGGTGAAAAGCATGTTAGAAACTTCTAATTTAGCAACAGTCAAACTTATAAGGTGAGTAATTTCCCAAATATAATATGACTATTCATAGCTGCTGGGTAGAAAAAACGTATAAGGTGCAGTCCAACTATGTAATGCTTTATTATATAAATGCTTCAAAATATATTTAATAACTCCTTTAGTACTAAAAATGTAGACCTTTTAGCTCCTAGCCTGTTCAGGATGGAGGAGTGAGATGCTTCAGGGTCTTGTCCCCTGACAAAAGCTTTGAACAACCAGCAAAAACATCTTTCTCAAAACTACAGAAAATAGTTAAAGATCTGCATTACCAAGGTGAGCGCTAAATCAAGAAAAAGGCTACTTAAAAGTGATAGGATCTCCTAATGCCCTGTCTGGCTACTCCCCGAAACCTCAACAGTGCAATAGGGAGCTGGTTCATGCTCCCAGTGAAGATCCCTGGTCCTCATTCCAGAGGGACCAGAGTAAACCTTGTACAATATATTCGGGCCATGTATGTCTGGCCCAATCTATCTGGTGGTGGCCTGAAGAACTTGCCATCTCTGAACTTGCACTGCATATAGAAGGTATTTCATGAAGTCTCCTACCAAAGGCTGTGGGAGAGCAGTTAAGTCATGCTGCCTGTGCTGCCTGGGTCAAGGGATTGCTGGCTGTATGTTATATTGTGCAGTTTGGGGGACCATGAGGAAAAAGGTTCTATTCAGAGCCATGTACATGGGGGAGTTTTTAGGCTCATACATGCATGCCCAAGACAAAATTCATGCTCAGAATGGATCAGGAAAGCCCCTATGCTTGGGATAGAGCTATTCTCTAAACTCATTATATGGATAAGCCCTGAAGGTGAGCACTTGCATAGGTCAATTTGCAAAGACTTGGAAAGGTGTTTTTATTTTCCTTTGCTGTTATTGTTGTTTTTGTTTTGTTTTCATTAGCTCCTGGTAATTAAGGAGAACTCTGTCCTAATAGTAGCTGGATCAAGCTTAAGGAGCAGACACTTCACAGTCCAAATCCCAGTGATATTACATTAAAATATCAAAATATCAAGGTTTCAACATGGTCAGGTTCATGTGTCAACTTGGCCAAGTTGTGGTACCTGTTTGTCTGGTTGGGCAAGTGCCCGCCTGCCTGTCACAATGATGACATTTCATAGAATTAGATCATGATCATGTCAGCTGCAGCCACAGCTGATTCCATTTGTAATTAGCCAAAGGGGAGTGTCTTCTGCAATGAGTGATGCTTAATCTAATCATGGGAAGCTTTTTAAGGAGGATTCAGAAGAGACAGGCACTATTCCTGCTTCGGCTGGTGAACCTCTCCTGTGGAGTTCATCCAGACCCTCCATCAGAGTCGTCGACTTCACAGCCTGCCCTGTGGATTTTAGATCTGCATTCCCGTGGTCACATGAGGCACATTTATAAATTTTATATTTGCGAGTGTTCCCTGTCGATTCTGTTTCTCTAGAGAACTCTAACTAATACAGTTACAAAACATATTAGGAAACAGGAACTGATGGCTCAGGTAAAGGAGAAGATTAAAGCATCAGAAACCATCAATGAGGAGGACCAGACCTGGGACATACCAAATAAAGACTTTTAAAAAAATGGTCCTAAATATGGTCAAAAAGCTAAAGGAAAATGATAGATGAACACAAAGAGAGTATCAATAAAGATATGGGAACTATGAAAAGGAAGCAAATAGAGCTGAAGACTACAGTAATAGAAGTTGACTTTTCCCTAGAAGGGTTCAACCCAGATTGGAGCTGGCAGAAGAAAAAATCAGAGAACTTGAAGGTAAGACAATTGAAATCTTTCCGTATGAGGAGCAGAGAGAAGAAAAAATGAAGAAAAGTAAACGTAGCCTGAAGAACCTGTGGGACACGATCAAGCATATCCACGTACACATCATTGGAGTCCCAGAAGGAGAAAAGAGAAAAAAGGGCAGAGAGAATATTCAAATAAACAGTGGCTGAAAACTTCCCAAACTTATCAAAAGATATGAATATACACATCCAAGATACTCAATGAACTCCAAAAAAGGATAAACCCAAATAGACCTATGTCTAGCATATTATACTCTAATGGTAGAATGCCACAGATAAAGAGAATTCTGAAAGCTGAAAGGGAGAAGCAACTTGTCATGTAGAACTTGTACATGTCCGAGGGAGCCTCAATAAGATTTAAGTGCTGACTTCTCACTGGAAACCATGGAGGCAAAAAGGCAGTGGGATGACATATTGAGAGTATTAAAGCAAAAAAGTTGCCAACAAGAATTCTATATCTGAAAAATTGTTTTTAAAAAATGAGGGAGATATTGAGATATTCCCAGATAAACAAAAGCTAAGGGAGGGAGGGCCATGGGCTTAGCTGGCAAGAATGCTTGCCTGCCATGCCAGAGGACCCGGGTTAGATTCCCAGTGCCTGCCCATGTTAAAAAAAAAAAAAAAAAAGCTAAGGGAGTTCACACCACTAAAGAGAGTTTTGCAGGGTGAAAGGAAAAAACAATAGACAAAATATTGAGGCTGCATAAAGAAACAAATCTCTTCAAATGACGTGTAAAAATAAAAATGTCAGTACTATTGTGTTTTGGGTTTGTAACTCTACTTTTTATTTCCTACAGAATCTAAAAGGCAAATGCATAAAATGCAATAATATATCAGTGGTTTTGGACTCATAGTGTATAAACATGCAATTTGTGACAAAGTGGGGGAACAAAGGTATAAGAAAATAGTTTGTGTGTATTAAGTTGGCATCAAAGCAAATGAGACTATTACAGATTTAGGATGTTAAATTTAAGCCCCATAGTAATTACAAAGAAAATATTGGAGAATATGGAGCTCAGAGAGACAGAAAGTATACTACAGGTTTCCAGGGGCAAGGGAAATGGGATTGGGGAGATAAGGCATAATGGGTTTTTATCTAGGGAAATGGTAAATTTTAGTAATGGGGTTGGGGGGTGAAGGTACTTCAATATGGTGAACATAGTTAACCCCATTGAATAGAATTCAATAGAATTCTTTGGGAAAATTAATGTTTTATATATGGTCCCAAAATTTAACAAAAAAAAAGAGCAACTCAAGGTACAATGATAATTAAATACAATAAGGATCCTGGATGGAATCTAACAAGGGAGGATAAAAGCCTCAAAGTCTTTTATTAAGAAGTTGGAACACAGACTGTAAGTTTTATATTAATGTTAAATTTTTTTTAACTCAATAACTGCACCTAGGGTGGTTACAAAAGTAATATATACTTGTTCTTAGGAAGTGTACATGGCAGTATTAAGGGTTCAAGGAGCTTGACGTACACAAACTACATGCAAGTGTTCAGAAAATGGATGATGGACAGATAGATAGACAGACAGAATGATACAGCAAATATAGCAAAATGTTAAAATTGGCAGACTTGGGTATCTGGAGAGGATAGGAATTAGTCAAAGTTTTCTGCATGGGGTTTATATTATTTTTCTAACTGTCTTGTAAGTTTTAAAGTATTTAAAAATAAAAAGTTTATAAAGCTTAGGCCATTTTAAAAATGCATGTCTTTTTAGTCTGGTTTATTGAGGTACAGTTGATATATAAGTAAAATTTGCTCCTCTTAGTATATGATTTTATGAGTTTTAACAAATGCATGCAGTAATGAAACCACCACCATAATCAGGATATAGAACAGTTTCATCACTCCCCAAATTCATTCATACCCCTATCTAATAAATCCCACCCTGCATCCTTAATACCTGACGAGCAATGATTTTTTTTGTCCCTATAGTTTTGCCTCTCCCACAATGTCATATAAATTGAATCATATAGTAGCCTATTTGTGTATGGCTTTCTTCATCACATCTAATTGTTTTGAGATCCATCCATGTTATTTTGTAGCAGTGCATTCCTTTTTATTTTTGAATAGCCATCCATCATATAGATATGTCAAAGTTTATCCATCCACCCGCTGAAGGACTTTTGCGTTGTTTACAGTTTTTGATGATTGTTAATAAAGCAACTGGTAGAATATATGTATTACAGGTTTTTCTGTGAACAAAATTTCATTTTCATTTCTCTTCAGGAAACACCTAGGGATTGTATTATGGTAAGGCCATGTTTAACTTTACAAGAAATCATGAAACTGCTTTCCAAAGTGGCTATATCATTTTGTTTGAGTAATGTATAAGAGTTCCAGTTGCTCCACATACTCACTAGCATTTGGTATTGTCAATTTTATTTTCATTTTAGCTATGCTAATATGCATTAAAAACCATATTGATGTTAATCTTGAATAAAATTCTAAGACATGAAATAAAACAGTGCAATACAACATGGGTTCCCCAATGAAAAGCCATGCTAAAATAAATCTCTCCCTTCTTCCTCCTCCCTTTTGCTCCTCCAGGCACCCTCTCTTCCTTTCCTTATAAAATCTCTTCTCTTTGGGGATGATAGATGATAGTAAAGTTAGGTGAATCAGTAATTGATCACCTGGCCAATTAAAAAACTCCTACCATGTGAGGGAAGATCCTTAGTAGACTGTTAGAATACCTGCTTGTACCACATTTTTATTATCAGAATCCCTTGGCATGTTGCAGAATCTCTTGCACACAGAAGAGAGGAAATAAAAGCACCTGAGATCCAAAAATCAGTATCCTTATATATAGTCCACTATTGAGCCTGTTGGACTTTAGATGTCCTTTTAATTTCTCCAGTTTGTAAATTTATCCCTTTTATTGAATCTGATCGTCTAGGTTGTGACTTGGTTCACTTCCTGGTTTTTGTGTCATTCCTTCTCCACTGTTCTCCTCTTCTAGAACAAATCTTAGTTCCAAACTCACTGATTCCTGTGGACCAGCTAATGTCATCATTTAGGCCCCTGTTATTGGCTTCAGATCCAGCCCTATCTTCCAGTTTCCACCCAACCCTTGCTGAATGCTTGTAATTTGATATTATTAGTGACTTGGGTGGAAACACTGATGGTGTGTAAATCAAATTTATGGATGACATAAAGCCAGGGGGATAGCTAATATGTTGGATGACAGAATTAGGATGAAGACTTCCATAAGCTAAAACAAAGAACTGAAACAACAAGGTAAATTTATAGTTGAATAGAGTTTTAAAAATTCACTGCAGAAGCACTGGATGGGGAAATCATGAATTACTTCTGCTACATATGGAAGTGGCATAAAGTTTAAGATGACTACATTTCAGATGCGTTATTGGAGTTACAAATGCAGTAAGTAA
This sequence comes from Myrmecophaga tridactyla, assembly GCA_004026745.1. Lineage (NCBI taxonomy): Eukaryota > Metazoa > Chordata > Mammalia > Pilosa > Myrmecophagidae > Myrmecophaga > Myrmecophaga tridactyla. The sequence goes on along the minus strand of PVIY010030815.1, from coordinate 2,039 downwards.
GGCTGCCAAAAAACCTTAATGTTTCCCGGTGCCTGCCCATGCAAAAACAAAACAAAATAAAAAACCTTAATGTGACCTTAATCTGTATCAGTAGAGAAAGTAGATTGGATGCAGATGATGGCATTTTATTTCAATAGTTAGACCACACCCATCAGATTCCATTGTGGGTAATACACTTCAAGGAAGACAAAGACAATCTGGAGTATATCCACTTTTGCCTCCCAATGTTGTCTGGTTTGTATCTTGCCAAGGTGCTGGTGACTTCTTTATTAACCAATGGACACATTTCATTCCTTATTATACCTGACCTGCAGCATTTGACATATTGATCATTTCTTCCTTCTTCATGTGATCTTCTCTGTTGGCTTCTCTTTTACTTTTCCTACTATTTTTCTGACCATGCCTTTTGTTTCCTCCTACTCCACAAGTATGGTGATTCCCTAGGTTTTGGAGTGCACTTTTCTATTATACATTCTCCAAGGGAGAATCTATCCACTCCCATGGCTTAGACTACTAAAAATATGTCATTTAGTTCTAAACCATTATATGTGGCCTTGACCTTTTTGTTCTTTTGTTCTGTATATCCATTTTTTTATGAAAATGCCTCATCAATAAATGCCCAGGAAATAAGGAGCTCTCCAAGGGGAATGAAGAAATTCCAAAGGGAGATCATTAGTAATTGAGACAAAGGCCCGGTAGAGATTTCATGGAATCTGAAAGCCTCCATAGATAAAATGTAATTATTGTTGCACGTGTTTCACCTCAATTGCATTCTGGGAAGACGCATTTTCTTGAAGGACTGAATTTGAATGGCCTTCTCCAAGCTAGTATCAGAAGGAAAGAAAGAAGTTTAGTGAGACCCACCTTTAGAAACAGGAGTACTGGACTGAGAAACATCATCTTTCTTTTACCTTCTCAGGGGGAGTCAATTTTACATTTTTTATAATTTTTATAGTTTTTTATTATTTTTATCTCACTTATCTCCCCATAGTGCTTGGAAGCAAAACCTTTATGAGAAAAAAACAACTGCTTTTTGCTTTCCTCTGAAAACAACAAGGATGAGTGGAAGTGACAAGATACCTCACTTTGAGTCAGGTTTAGGAAGAGAAGATCCTCAAGTGTGAGGAAAAAGCTATTGAGGGAAAGAAAAGGAATTTTGAGTGGCCTACTTCAAGGAATAATGGAAAACACAAGGAACTAGTTTGTACCTGAGTCATAAAAAGACAACATAGGAACTCAAAGCCATGGCACATGGTTATAAAGATTTGGGAATATTTTGTCTGGAGAAGGGAAGTCTCAGTTGTCTGCAAATGTCTGAAGGTGGTCATAAGGTAAAAAGGACTTAGAATGCTGTTTATAGTCCTGAATGTAAAATTGGACCCATGGCTTGGAAATTAATTGGAGATGGTGGTGGTGGAGGAGAGGAGAATGGGAGAGTAAAATTTTTTTTCACTAACCAGTAAAGCTGTCTGAAAATGGAATGAGCTTCTTTGGGAGTTAGTAAACTCCTCATCTCTGTGAGTGACCATTGTGGAGGGATGTAAGCACCAGGAAAGCATTTGCCCTGGATGACCTTTAGGGTGTCTTCCCACCCTGTGTCTATGATTCTGTGAATATACTGAGCATCTAGACCTGCAGAGAAAAATCCCTGTCCTCCAAAGCTGGTTATGAGTCAGAACACCAGAAATAACAGAGGGAAAACCATTTAAAATTTCTTGGTGGAACATAATTAAATGCCAAATTCAATGTTGTGAGCAATAATATTCAAAGAAATTCAGAGAAAGGAGAAGGCTCTAAATGATGCTAGAAGCAGAACATGGGTCCTAATATGTCTTACGTGTGGGGCAGACAAATGGAGAAAGAACATTCAAGTGAAATGGCATAGCAAAAAAGGTAGAATAAAATTTTGTAAGCCTCAAAAACTTAGATCCAGGGCGACTGCCGTGGTTCAGCAGGCAGAGCTCCGACCTGCCGTGCTGGAGGTCTGGAGTTAGATCCCTGGTGCCTCCTGCCCATATGCAAATTAAAAAAAAAAAAAA